>JAMKPZ010000111.1:0-88521 GCA_024699675.1 Amphibolis antarctica
ATTTTAATGGTATTAATTTTTTTTTTTTTTTGAAAAATAAGAAACCTTAAAAAAGATAAATTTATCTCCAATAATGAAACGACCATGGGAACAAGATCAGATCGACGTGTTTGACGAACGAATAGGAGATATACAGTAGAGATTTAAGGTATATTTGGTTACTTTCTTTCAACTTCTGAAACTAGATAAAATTGAAATTAAAGTTAATTTTTTGAATGAAGTTAGAATTGTATAATAATTGTATAGTAATTTAGGTGATAAAAATTTATATGTTAGAATTTATAAAGTAATAATAATGTTATTTTTGAGGATTATGTTTTGATGATGAATGCTTAATCAAAATTTCATTAAAATTTGATGGTAATTTAAAATTCATAATTATATTTGTTAATTATCTATTTTAATATTACTTGGACATAACTGGAAATATTATTGAACTTAATGCTAAATTATTTAAAACTTAAATATTCGATTCAGGTTAAGTGTTTTAACTTAGTGGTTTAAGTATATTTAATTTTTAGAACACCTAAACTTGATATTCGAAAGGGTACACTTAGCTAAATAAGTCTTAGATATGACTATAGTTTATAAAACAATGATAGAATGTCACGTGAAAGTTTAAGTTCATACGTGATGAAAGATTTGACATTTTGTGTTAAAAGATCGGACGACTGATTAAAAGACTGATGTTTTAACATTCACACATGATTTCTTATGTAAGGCACATGCGTTTTAAAGTACATGTGGTGTGTGAACAGTGTTGGTGTTTTACACTAAAGGACCGAAACTTTAAGCAGAAGATGACGTTATGGTTTGGTGTCTTAGCAAGGCACGTGAGGTTTTAAGTTTCATACATGAGATTCAGTTTTTACATTGTGAATAGTAACTAGGTATTTTAAGGATATAACTCTGGACATAGTTATGCATTTATAGGTAAAACACAGATGCGATCGTGGACTCTGAAGATTTTAAAAAAGAGTTATTTGATCGTTAAAATTCTTGAATATTCTAGAAAAGAGAAGAACAATGTTCAAGACACGAAGTGCATGTTGTGTACTGAACGTGAGATGTATTAGTAGTTACTAAAAAATTCAATGACACGTTCATGGCTTTCATGGACAGTGGAAGATATGGAGGAAATTGATTTATTAGAGGATCTTTAGGATGAATTGTTAGGAATAGATTTTGATGAGAATGAAAGACCAATTGAATATTTATAGGAAGACAACAAACGTACAGGATGGGTAAGCTAAGATATGAAGAAAGAAATAACTGGTAAAATGAATGAAGACATTGCAACAACAATTTGGGATAGAAGAACTTTATAAATTCTTGTAATGAATGTATGTGTCAACTTTGTTTAATTTACATCAAGGACATATCAATCAAAAAATTGAATATTTAATTTTGAATATTTGAACTTATTATTTAAGCAAATAACCACGTCGGTGAAATTTATATAAAAATTCTTTAAGTTCTCAGAGGTGTACAAATAAGTAAAGTGAAAATGTAGATTTTCTGGATTTTCAATTGAATGCACAAACAGTTATCCTAAATTTTCTTCTTCCTAAATTTTAATTTCTTTTATCTTTTCTTTTTCCAGAATTTCCTTTGTTTTAATTTTCAGATGCACAAAAAAACCCTAATTAATGGATCTTAGAAAGAATGATTACGATTATTATTGCATTGATTTTTATGGTATTAATTTTTATTTTTTTTTGAAAAATAAGAAACCTTAAAAAAGATAAATTTATCTCCAATAATGAAACGACCATGGGAACAAGATCAGATCGACATGTTTGACGATCGAATAGGAGATATACAGTAGAGATTTAAGGTATATTTGGTTACTTTCTTTCAACTCCTGAAACAAGATAAAATTGAAATTGAAGTTAATTTTTTGAATGAAGTCAGAATTGTATAATAATTGTATAGTAATTTAGGTGATAAAAATTTATATGTTAGAATTTATAAAGTAATAATAATGTTATTTTTTAGTATTATGTTTTGATGATGAATGCTTAATCAAAATTTCATTAAAAAATTTGATGGTAATTTAAAATTCATAATTATATTTGTTAATTATCTATTTTAATATTACTTGGACATAACTGGAAATATTATTGAACTTAATGCTAAATTATTTAAAACTTAAATATTCGATTCAGGTTAAGTGTTTTAACTTAGTGGTTTAAGTATATTTAATTTTTAGAACACTTAAGCTTGATATTTGAATGGGTACACTTAGCTAAATAAGTGTTAGATATGACTATAGTTTATAAAACAAGGATAGAATTCACGTGAAAGTTTAAGTTCACACGTGATGAAAGATTTGGCGTTTTGTGTTAAAAGATCGGACGATTGATTAAAAGACTGAAGTTTTAACATTCACACGTGATTTCTAATGTAAGGCGTGTGCGTTTTAAATTACACATGGTGTGTTAACAGTGTTTGTGTTTTACACTAAAGGATTGAAACTTTAAGCATAAGATGACGTCAAGGTTTGGTGTCTTAGCAAGGCACGTGAGGTTTTAAGTTAGACACATGAGATTTAGTTTTTAAGTTGTGAATAGTAATTAGGTATTTTAAGGGTATAACTATGGACATAGTTATGCATTTATAGGTAAAACACGGATGCGATCGTGGACTCTGAAGATTTTAAAGAAGAGTGATTGGATCGTTAAAATTCCTAAATATTCTAGAAAAGAGAAAAAGAATGTTCAAGACACGAAGTGCATGTTCTGTACTGAATGTGGGATGTATTAGCAGTTACTAAAAAATTCAATGACACGTTCATGGCTTTCATGGACAGTGGAAGATATGGAGGAAATGGATTTATTAGAGGATCTTTAGGATGAATTGTTAGGAATAGATTTTGATGAGAATGAAAGACCAATTGAATATTTATAGGAAGACAACAAACGTACAGGATGGGTAAGTTAAGATACGAAGAAAGAAATAACTGATAAAATGAATGAAGACATTGCAACAACAATGTGGGATAGAAGAACTTTATAAATTCTTGTAATGAATGTATGTGCCAACTTTGTTTAATTTACATCAAGGACATATCAATCAAACAATTGAATATTTAATTTTGAATATTTGAACTTATTATTTAAGCAATTAACCACGTCGATGAAATTTATATGAAAATTTTCTTTAAGTTCCCATAGGTGTACAAACAAGTAAAGCGAAAATGTAGATTTTCTGGATTTTCCATTGAATGCACAAACAGTTATTCTAAATTTTCTTTTTCCTAAATTTTACTTTCTTTTATCTTTTCTTTTTCCAGAATTTCCTTTGTTTTAATTTTAAGATGCACAAACAAACCCTAATTAATGGATCTTAGAAAGAAAGATTACGATTATTTTTGCATTGATTTTTATGGTATTAATTTTTTTTTTTTTTTGAAAAATAAGAAGCCTTAAAAAAGATAAATTTATCTCCAATTATGAAATGACCATGGGAACAATATCAGATCGACGTGTTTGATGAATGAATAGGAGATATACAACAGAGATTTAAGGTATATTTGGTTACTTTTTTTCAACTTCTGAAACTAGATAAAATTGAAATTGAAGTTAATTTTTTGAATAAAGTTAGAATTGTATAATAATTGTATAGTAATTTAGGTGATAAAAATTTATATAGAATTTATAAAGTAAGAATAATGTTATTTTTGAGTATTATGTTTTGATGATGTATGCTTAATCATAATTTCATTAATATTTGATGGTAATTTAAATGTCATAATTATATTTGTTAATTATCTATTTTAATATTATTTTGGACATAACTTGAAATATTATTGGACTTAATACTAATTTATTTAACACTTGAATATTCAATTCAGGTTAAGTGTTTTCACTTTGTGGTTTAAGTACATTTAATTTTTAGAACACCTAAGTTTGATATTCGAAGGGTTACACTTTGTTAAATATCCACTAGATATGACTATAGTTTACAATACAATGATTGAATGTGACGAGAAAGTTTAAGTTCACATGTGATAAAAGATTCAGCGTTTTGTTTTCAAAGAATGGACAATTGACTAGAAGACCGGAGTTTTAACATTCACACGTGATTTCTTAAGTAAGGCACTTGCGTTTTGAAGTATTTGTAATGTGTGAATAGTGTCGGCGTTTTACACTGAAGGACCGAAACTTTAAGCATAAGATGACGTCATGGTTTGGTGTCTTAGCAAGGCACGTGAGGTTTTAAGTTAGACACATGAGATTCAGTTTTTAAGTTGTGAATAGTAATTACGTATTTTAAGGGTATAACTCTGGACATTGTTATGCCTTTATAGGTAAAACATGGATGCGATCATGGACTTTGAAGATTTTAAAAAAGAGTGATTGGATCATTAAAATTCCTGAATATTCCAGAAAAGAGAAGAAGAATGTTCAAGACACGAAGTGCATGTTCTATACTAAACATGGGATGTATTACCAGTTACTAAAAAATTCAATGACACGTTCAAGGTTTTCATGGACATAGTGGAAGATATGGAGGAAATGGATTTATTAGAGGATCTTTAGGATGAATTGTTAGAAATAGATTTTGATGAGAATGAAAGACGAATTGAATATTTACTGGAAGACAACAAACGTACAGGATGGGTAAGTTAAGATATGAAGAAAGAAATAAATGATAAAATGAATGAAGACATTGCAACAACAATGTGGGATAGAAGAACTTTATAAATTTTTGTGATGAATGTATGTGTCAACTTTGTTTAATTTACATCAAGGACATATCAATCAAACAATTGAATATTTAATTTTGAATATTTGAACTTATTATTTTAAGCTATTAACCACGTTAGTGAAATTTATATGAAAATTTTCTTTAAGTTCGCATAGGTGTACAAACAAGTAATGTGGAAATGTAGATTTTCTGGATTTTCCAATGAATGCACAAACAGTTATTCTAAATTTTCTTTTTCCCAAATTTTACTTTCTTTTATCTTTTCTTTATCCAGAATTTCCTTTGTTTCAATTTCTAGATGCACAAACAAACCCTAATTAATGGATCTTACAAAAAAAGATTAGGATTATTTTTGCATTGATTTTTATGGTATTAATTATTATTGTTTTTGAAAAATAAGAAACCTTGGAAAAGATAAATTTATCTACAATTATGAAATGACCATGGGAACAAGATCAGATCAACGTGTTTGACGAACAAATAGGAGATATACAACAGAGATTTAAGGTATATTTTGTTACTTTTTTTCAACTTTTGAAAGTAGATAAAATTGAAGTTGAGTTAATTTTTTGAATGAAGTTAGAATTGTGTAATAATTGTATAGTAATTTAGGTGATAAAAATTTATATGTTAGAATTTATAAAGAAATAATAATGTTATTTTTGAGTATTATCTTTTGATGATGAATGCTTAATCATAATTTCATTAATATTTGATGGTAATTTAAATGTCATAATTATATTTGTTAATTATCTATTTTAATATTACTTGGACATAACTGGAAATATTATTGGACTTAATGCTAAATTATTTAACACTTGAATATTCGATTCAGGTTAAGTATTTTAACTTAGTGGTTTAAGTATATTTAATTTTTAGAACACTTAAGCTTGATATTCGAAAGGGTACACTTAGCTACATAAGTGTTAGATATGACTATAGTTTATAAAACAAGGATAGAATGTCACGTGAAAGTTTAAGTTCACACGTGATGAAAGATTTGGCGTTTTGTGTTAAAAGATCGGATGATTGATAAGAAAACTGAAGTTTTAACATTCACACGTGATTTCTTAAGGCACATGCGTTTTAAAGTACATGTGGTGTGTGAACAGTGTTGGTGTTTTACACTAAACGACCGAAACTTTAAGCATAAGATGACGTCAAGGTTCGGTGTCTTAGCAATGCACGTGAGGTTTTAAGTTAGACACATGAGATTCAATTTTTAAGTTGTGAATAGTAATTAGGTATTATAAGGGTATAACTGTAGACATAGTTATGCGTTTACATGAAAAACGTTGATGCAATCATGGACTTTGAAGATTACAAAGAAAAGTGATTGGATCGTTAAAATTCCTGAATATTCTAGAAAAGAGAAGAAGAATGTTCAAGACACGAAGTGCATGTTCTGTAGTGAGCGTGGGATGTATTAGCAGTTACTAAAAAATTCAATGACACGTTCGTGGCTTTCATGGACAGTGGAAGATATGGAGGAAATGGATTTATTAGAGGATCTTTAGGATGAATTGTTAGGAATAGATTTTGTTGAGAATGAAAGACGAATTGAATATTTATAGGAAGACAACAAACGTATAGGATGGCTAAGTTAAGATACGAAGAAAGAAATAACTGATAAAATGAGTAAAGACATTGCAACAACAGTGTGGGATAGAAGAACTTCATAAATTCTTATAATGAATGTATTTGTCAACTTTGTTTAATTTACATCAAGGACATATCAATCAAATAATTGAATATTTAATTTTGAATATTTGAACTTATTATTTAAGAAATTAACCACGTCGATGAAATTTATTTGAAAATTTTCTTTAAGTTCCCATAGGTGTACAAACAAGTAAAGTGAAAATGTAGATTTTCTGGATTTTCCATTGAATGCACAAACAGTTATTCTAAATTTTCTTTTTCCTAAATTTTACTTTCTTTTATCTTTTCCTTTTCCAGAATTTCCTTTGTTTTAATTTTAAGATGCACAAACAAACCCTAATTAATGTATCTTAGAAAGAAAGATTATGATTATTTTTGCATTGATTTTTATGGTATTAATTTATTTTTTTTTTTGAAAAATAAGAAACCTTAAAAAAGATAAATTTATCTACAATTATGAAATGACCATGGGAACAAGATCAGATCGACGTTTTTGACGAATAGGAGATATACAGCAGAGATTTAAGGTATATTTGGTTACTTTTTTTCAACTTCTGAAACTAGATAAAATTGAAATTGAAGTTAATTTTTTGAATGAAGTTAGAATTGTATAATAATTGTATAGTAATTTAGGTGATAAAAATTTGTATGTTAGAATTTATAAAGTAATAATAATGTTATTTTTTAGTATTATGTTTTGATGATGAATGCTTAATCATAATTTCATTAATATTTGATGGTAATTTAAAATTCATAATTATATTTGTTAATTATCTATTTTAATATTATTTGGACATAACTGGAAATATTATTAGACTTAATGCTAAATTATTTAACACTTGAATATTCGATTCAGGTTAAGTGTTTTAACTTAGTGGTTTAAGTATATTTAATTTTTAGAACACTTAAGCTTGATATTCGAAAGGGTACACTTAGCTAAATAAGTGTTAGATATGACTATAGTTTATAAAACAAGGATAGAATGTCACGTGAAAGTTTAATTTCAAATGTGATGAAAGATTTGGCATTTTGTGTTAAAAGATCGGATGATTGATTAGAAAATTGAAGTTTTAACATTCACATGTGATTTCTTAAGTAAGGCACATGCGTTTTAAAGTACATGTGGTGTGTGAACAGTGTTGGTGTTTTACACTAAAGGACTGAAACTTTAAGCATAAGTTGATGTCAAGGTTCAGTGTCTTAGCAAGGCACGTGAGGTTTTAAGTTAGACACATGAGATTTAGTTTTTAAGTTGTGAATAGTAATTAGGTATTTTAAGGGTATAACTCTGGACATTGTTATGCCTTTACATGTAAAACGTGGATGCAATTGTGAACTTGTATTGAACGTGGGATATATTAGCGGTTATTAAAAAATTCAATGACACATTCAACGTTTTCATGGATATAGTGGAAGACATGGAGGAAATGTATTTCACTCTATAAATACACTTGAAGACCTCGAAAACAAATATTCGTGCATCACATGCATCAATGCATGACAAGAAGCATTCACTAGAGCACTGATAGATAATTTATAGAGCCTTATAGAGAAAAGTGTGTTTTGAAGATAGTTTAGCTCAGGTTCGATATCAATTTTTCGAAGAAAAAGATCAAGTTAAACTCGAAGCAGGCATTCGAAGTTTAAAGATTCAGATTGAAGTTAGCTTCAAGTTGAAGATTTTCAGTGAAGATTCAACACTTTTGATCAAGTAAGAGTCGTGCTAAATAGTTAGATTTTGTAGAGAGAAAAAATCATATTTTAGCTATGTAGAAAAGTTTTTGAATTTGAAAAGAAAAATCATTTCCTCTTACTATTCTTGTGTGAATCTAAAAGTTGTAAGTTGAATTCACAAAAAAGGATTGTGCTTAAACGTTGTACAAAATCTCACTGAATAAAGTTGAGATTTAATTGAAAATTGTGAGTGATTGTATTCTTGTTATCCGCTAAGGTTTAATTACTTTAAAGACACAATTCCCCCCCCCTCTTGTATTCCTAAACACTATTAAATTGATCCTACAACTGGTATCAAAGCTTAATTTTAATTCTTGATTGCTAGTTAGGATTACACTACCTATTTTAATTCAGTACATATTACTTTTCTTTACTTTATTGACTGAAATAAAATGGCAAATTATTCTTCAAATGATGTCGTTGTCATGACTGAAGGACAGCTTACCACTTGTTCTCCTATGTTTGATGGTAGTGATTATGACTACTGGAAATATAGGTTGCAAGTATTCTTTCAGTCAGTAAACTTTAAACTTTGGCACATAATTAGCAATATTATGGTGTTAATTACTTCTCCCTTTGATACATGGACTTATGATGAAAAGTAGAGAATGACACTTAATGCTAAAGGGCTTAATATTCTGTTTTGTACTTTATCTCATGATCAATTTAATAAAGTTTCTGCTTGTAAAATTGCACATGAGATATGGCATGCATTAGAAGTTGCCAATGAAGGTACTAACCAAGTTAAAGAGTCTAAAATTAATATGTTAGTACATAAATATGAGTTGCTTAAAATGCATGAAAATGAATCCATCTCTGACTTGCTTTCTCAATTCCTTGAGATTGTAAATTCCTTAAAAGCATTAGGCAAAATTTTTGAAGAAAGAGAAGTAGTTAGAAAAGTCCTTAGATTTCTTACTAAAAATTGGGCTCAAAAGACTACATCTATTGAAGAGTCAAAGGACTTGAATGTTTTTTCTCTAGATGATTTTATTGGAAATCTAACTGCTTATGAAGTTCAGCATTTAGATCCAAAAGGTAAAAATGCTAGAAAGGGTGTGGCTTTTGAGGTTGGTATAGACTCAGAAGCCTTAAGTGATTTTGACAAAGATCTGCTTTTGTTGACCAGAAAGTTTAAAAACTTGTTGAAGAAATGCAAGAATTTAAAGTCAGCAAAGCAATCCAGAGAAGTAGAGAAGAGATCCTCTCAAAATGAGAAGATCATATGCTACAAATGCAACAAACCAGGCCACTTTCAGACAGACTATTCTCTTAACAAGAATAAAAGAAATAATTTTAGAGGAGATAAGAAGAAGAGGTTCAAATGAAGGAAAGCCTTGAAAGTGACATAGGATGACACATCTTCTTTGTAGAGTGATGAGAAGGATTCAACATCAGAAGGTGAATTTTCTTAAAATACAAATTCAGAAACAAAGAATCTAGGAAACATGTGCTTAATAGTTGATCACAGTGAGGTATCTTCTAACTCTGAAGCTAGTTATGAAAATTTTGATAAATTGTTATTTGAATATCATAAGCTAGCTAAGAAGTATAAAAAACTAAAAATAGAAGATAAAAATACTAGGAAATTGCTAGAGGAATCTAAATCTAGAGTTAATTTCTTAAGTACTACAGTTGATAAATTCAAAGACGAGAATTATAAGCAAGTTGAAGAAATTTCAAAGTATAAAACAATTGAAAAAGACTTGCATGATGATCGCAAAAACATTAGTGTTGATAAAAGGAAATTAAACTCTAAAATTGAAAAATTGAATTTGATTGTCAAGGATTTAAATTTTGAAATTAGTACATTAAAGCTTAAGGTATGTGAGGAGAATGCCATCTTAAGCAAATGGAATGATAGTCAATCAATTAATGAAGAACTTCAAAGAAACATTTCTAATGTTGGAAAGCATGGAATTGGTTGTAACACTGTCTGGAAATTATGGATGGCATGTTAGTACAGGAAAGGATAGGACTTTTGTCACAAATACAACACAACAAGATAAAAAGGTTATTCCTTGTGTGGTTAAAAAGGGCAATAAATATGTGCAAGTGAATAACACATCCAATAAAAATTTAAAGTTAAATTTAGAAGATGTTAGTACAAATATTTCAGCATATGTTTTTGAAATAATGGATTTGTAGTTACAAGTAGAGGATTTAAATGTTTTTGTAAAATCCTAAAATGAGTTGAAAAAGACATTTGAAGATGAAATTTGGATGTTAAAAGGTGAAAATATAAATCTCAAAGGGAATCTACTTATTGCAAATCTTAAAATCGATCAATGGTGTAAGGGCAAGAAAAATAAAGATGTACCTAAGAACACTAATGGATCTAATAACAAAAATTTCAACCATGCAGAAAATGTAAATAAATTTTTTGATTGTAATAAATTGAAAATAGACAATGATTAGAAAACATATGAGTTGAAATAGGATAGTAAAGATAAAAATACTGAGCTTAATGATAAGAACTCCAAGGGAAAACACAGAATTCAAATTGTTAAGATTAACACTCCCACAAACATTCTCGGACCCACTCAAAAATGGGTTCCAAGAAATAAAATTTCTTTTTAAACTGTTATGTAGGTTAACAGATCAAAATGGATAATGGACAACGGGGCATCTAGCCACATGACAGGAAATAGGGCATTGCTTAACGACATTACCAAGACAAGAAGTGGAAAAGTTACCTTTGCGAATAAAAGTAAAAATAAAATCCTTGTGTTTGGCAAGGTGAAGATAACTAAAAATTGTTACATAAATAATGTCTTACTTGTTGAAAATCTAGGCTTCAATTTATTGGGTCTTCTTGTTTTGATGCAAGTTTATAGAGTTGTTGACCCCATGCTTAAACATATGGATCGGGTGGCTAGCCAGCCCGCCACCGGCAAATCGGTAAGAAAACCCGACAGCTGGCTCCCCGAGACCCATACTTAAACATATGGATCGGGTGGCAAGCCGGCCCGCCACCGGCAAACCGGTAGAAAAACCCGGTAGCCGGCTCCCCCAAAACCCACACTTGAACGGAAGGGACGGGGGACTAGCCGACTTGCCACCGACAAATCGATAGAAAAACCCGGCAGCCGGCTCCCCCAAAACCCACACTTGAACAGAAGGGACGAGGGACCTACCAGCCTGCCACCGGCAAACCGATAGAAAAACCCAACAGCCGGCTCCCCCAAAACCCACACTTGAACCGAAGAGTCGGGGGACCAGCCGACCTGCTGCCGGCAAACCAGTAGAAAAACCCGGCAATCGGCTCCCCCAAAACCCACACTTGAACCGACATAATCGCCTTTCTGTGGTAGCTAGATAGAACCAGCCGGTATCCGCCTGCCACATAGCGGCAGCCTGTTAACTACCCAGAAAGGTAAGCTGAATCAATTAGAAAGATATGATGAGATTTAACCACTTAAATCTCGCAATCAATCAATCACGCTGACTGTGTGATTGAAACGAAATACGCGTCGGCTTCGATCTTTGGATCACCCTAAAGAAGGAAGGAAATCCCTTATAAAAGAAGGGGCCATCCACCCCATTCAGTACGCTAGCACCTCTTGGAGAGACGCTCGTTCAGACGCGGGAGACGCTCTTCAGATGCTTTCACCCCTTGGAGAAGATGCCGATTGGAGGTTCTGAATGAGGAGAGACGCTCAGAGCCCCGATGCCTACTTGCCATACCAGAGCGAGGACTTCCAATCACCGCTGACGACTCCCTATAGGTAAGTCCTTCCTCCCTCGTCGTTTTACGTGTAATTTAATGACGTTTTCTCGAGCCCCGACCATATTAGACCTTTCCCATACAAGGGAAAGGTCGAAGGACGTGCCCAGGTATCATTCCTTCGAAGACACATCCGAAGGTACCGGCAGCCTCCCTCCTGGCCAGGAGAATCCACCTGGCATGGTCGAGTTCGGTTCGGTCGCGACCCTTCTATCAGGTCCTTTTACATGTAAACTCGGAGTTTCCCAACGGCTTTTACGCGTTTTATCCGATTCCCGCATATTTTTCCTGGGATGACACCACCAGCATGCATCCTTGCTCGGCGGTGACCGTTCAAGCGTACGAACATGTACGACCCGACGGTTCCCATTTTTCCGGGAGGTGTAAGTCTACCCTATCAATGCCCTGGAATGGTTTCCGGGATGACGCCACCGGCATGCATCCTTGCCGGCGGTGGCTGTTCGAGCATATGAACATGTACAACCCGACGGTTCCCATTTTTCCAGGAGGCATAAGTCTACCCTATCAATGCCCCGGAAAGGTTTCCGGGACAACGCCACCGGCATGCATCCTTGCCGACGGTGGCTGTTTGGGCGTACGAACATGTACGAACCGACGGTTCCCATTTTGTCGAAAGGTGTAAGACCACCTCCCAATGCCCCGGAAAGGTTTCTGGGATGACGCCACCGGCATGCATCCATGCTGGCGGGGGCTGTTCGGGCGTACAAACATGTATGACCCGATGGTTCTCATTTTTCCCGAAGGCATAAGTCTACCCTCCCGATGCCCCAGAAAGGTTTCCGAGATGACACCACCGGCATGCATCCTTGCCGACGGTGGCCGTTCAGGCATACGAACATGTATGACCCGACGGTTCCCATTTTTCCAGGAAGCGTAAGTCTACCCTCCCGATGCTTCAGAAAGGTTTCCGGGATGACGCCACCATCGTGCATCCCTGCCAGTGGCGGTCATTCGGGCATATGAACATGTACGACCTGATAGTTCTCATTTTTTCCAGGAGGTGTAAGTGTACCCTCCCGATGCCCCGGAAAGGCTTCCAAGATGATGCCACCGGCATGCATCCTTGCTGGCGGTGGCCGTTCGGGCGTACGAACACGTACGAACACGTACGACCCGACGGTTCCCGCTTTCCCGGGAGGTGTAACTCTACCCTCCCGATGCCCTAGAAAGGTTTCTGAGATGACGCCACTGGCATGCGTCCTTGCCGGCAGCAGCCGTTCGAGTTTATGAACAAGTACAACTCAGCAGTTCCCATTTTCCCAGAAGGTGTAAGTCTACCCTCCTGATGCACCGGAAAGGTTTCCAGGATGACGCCACTAACACGCGTCCTTGCCAATGGTGGCCGTTCGGGTGAACGAACAAGTACAACCCGGCGATTCCCATTTTTCTGGGAGGGGTAAGACCACCTCCCGATGCCCTGGAAAATTTTCCGGGATGAGGACGCTGGCATGCATCCTTGCTGGTGTCGCCCGTTCGAGCAT
This sequence comes from Amphibolis antarctica, assembly GCA_024699675.1. Lineage (NCBI taxonomy): Eukaryota > Viridiplantae > Streptophyta > Magnoliopsida > Alismatales > Cymodoceaceae > Amphibolis > Amphibolis antarctica. The sequence goes on from JAMKPZ010000111.1 coordinate 13,339, forward strand.
ACGAGCACGTACGACCCGACGGTTCCTGATTTCCGAGAAGAGAAAAGTTGTCCTCCTGATGCCCCAGAAAGGTTTCCGGGATGACGTTACCAGCATGCATCCTTGTCGGCATCGGCCGTTCGGGCATACGAACATGTACTACCCGACGGTTACCGTTTTTCTGGGAGGAGCAAAGCTACCCTCCCAAGGCCATGAAGGATGAACTCAACCGGGGATCGTCGCGGCTGCCACCTTTAGACATTCTAGCAGTCGGCTTTTCAGACCAGCTCCCCACGGCCCTAAACAACCAACTTCTTCTTCTGGGGGTTCTACACGATTTCCGCGTACTGTCCAATCGGCCACCGACACTTCCACCAAGAAACCCGCTATCTCCTCTGGAAGACCTGCACCTCAGGGCAGAACTAGGGGCATTCTGCCCCTCTGTCTCATTTCGTGCACTAAGCAGTCACCAATGGTGAGTGTCAATGGGCAAGCTCCCCACGGTAATAAAAGACAAACTCGACCGGGGATGATAGCGACCGCCGCCTTCAAACCAACTGGCCACCAGCTTCTCATACCAGGTCCCTAAGGGCATGAAGGATGAACTCAGCTGGGGATCATCGCGACTGCCGCCTTCAGACAGGCCCGCTGCCGGCTTTTCAGGCCGGCTCCTCACGGCCCTAAACAACCAACTTCTTCTTCTAGGGGTTCTACACGGTTTCCGCGTACTGTCCAACGGGCCACCGGTAATTCCACCAGGAAACCCGCTATCTCCTCTAGAAGACCTACACCTCGGGGCAGAACTAGGGGCATTCTACCCCTCCGTCCCATTTCGTGCACTCAGCAGTCGCCAATGGTGAGTGTTAACGGGCTAGCTCCCCACGGTCGTGAAAGACAAACTCAACCGAGGATGATAGCGGCCGCCGCCTTCAAACCAACCGGCCGCTGGCTTCTCATACCGGCTCCCCAAGGCCATGAAGGACGAACTCAGCAGGGGATCGTCGCGGCTACCGCCTTCAGACAGGCCCGCTACCGGCTTTTTGGACCCGCTACCCACAACCCTGAACAACCAACTTCTTCTTCTAGGGGTTCTACACGGTTTCCACGTACTGTCCAACCAGCCACCGGCACTTCCACCAGGAAACCCACTATCTCCTCAAGAAGACTTGCACCTCGGGGTAGAACTAGGGGCATTCTGCCCCTCCATCCCGTTTCGTGCACTCAGTAGTCGCCATTGGTGAGTGTCAATGGGCAAGCTCCCCACGGTCATGAAAGACAAACTCGACTGGGGATGATAGCGGCCGCCGCCTTCAAACCAACCGGTTGCCGGCTTCTCATATCGACTCACCAAGGCCATGAAGGACGAACTCAACCAGGGATCATTGCGGCTGCCACCTTCTGACAGGTTGGCTGTCGACTTTTCGAACCGGCTCCCCACGACCCTGAATTTTGCATTCTTACTTTTACAAGTTGTTTGCATTGTACTGTGTTTCTTGCATTGTATCTTGTGTTGTGTTTTGAAATATATAAAAAGACCAAACTTATAATCATTCAACTCTTAGAAGTTTCAGCCAATTTGAATCGTACTATTTTTACATCTGAAACTCACAATTTTCGCACTACCCATGTGTAAGTTCGAGGGTAGAGACGTTTACCCATGAGCTACCTCGAGGGTTAAGTGCTTCTTCTATGCAGAACGTTAAATTTTATGCAAACTGAAGGGTATACTTTCAAAGCTTAAGAAGAATTAAATATTTGGAAGTAAAATCCTTTGGAAAGTGTAACATAATTGGTATTTAAAGACCATCCTAGCCGTTAATTGGAGCAAGGCAACCATGACATTGCTTATAAGATATTTAATCAATTGTTTCACTTAATTGAAGTCACCAATTCAGCTAAACACCAAGCAAAAACTAATCCCTATGGACAAACTCGTAGTTCCACACTAATTACATCTGAACCCGTGTAGTTGCGATGAATTAAAATATTTCGCACACACAATTTATATATGAAAAGAATTACAAGGTATAGTGTCGAGGCGAAACACAGGCCAACTAGTACTTTTCCCTCTCGGAGTCAGAGAGAGGTCGGGACTACCTGGGCTATTTGGGGGTGCCTAACACCTTCCCTAACAGTACCTTGAGTCCCTTATCTAGTTCTCTCATTTTCGTAGACACCTTTGATTTTCATGATACTTCATACCATTATTTTACATTTCCGAGTTTTTATCCTTTTTGATGGTGAATGAATCCTTCCCCATCAGGTTTTCCTTGTTTTCTATGCAAAAACAAGGTGGCGACTCTGTGTCGCATGGCATTGCGCTCCACATAACCTCTTCCTTTCTCTGTACGTCGGCCCATCGGCCGGTGGGGCGGGCAGAAGTTCATGGGTTTTTAGGCGATCATGGGATGAAAGAGAGGGTATAGATTTTTGGTGACTCCACTGGGGAGACTCACTGTGTTGTTTGATTAAGTGGCTCAGACTCTCATTCGTATGGCTCCCATGCCTTTCATTTTTTTTCTTTCTGTTTCCTTTTTTTAGCATGCCTGGTGCATTTGTTAAGTGACGCTACTTCCGAATGCAATGAACCAGCTTATCCTTCCTCCTTTCAATCCTTTCAGCTCTTCTAGACTCTATTGGCTCCCCCTATTCAGACGTGTTCATGGGCAACAGCAATGGAAACCAATTTCGCAACAGCATCCAGAATGTTCCCCTCCATCACTACGGATGCCTTTGTGCCATTGTCTGTGGTCTTCGGTCTGTCACCTTCGGTCATAACCAAGACCAACTTCACTTGGCTGCAAGAGCTGTAGGTCACTCCCAAACCTTGGACCAATCGGTCACTGCTATGCTCGATGCTCATCTCACGTAGCATCCTCTACCACCTAGCCGCCAAAACTCACATTCCGCTGGGTGACGGGCTGGTTCCCATGCAAACCACTGTCCCCTTTGGCCAGCTGCCCTTGAACAGGGAGGGCACGAAAGGGGTCGGTGCCTACTAGTAGTCCCAATAGGGGCACTTCGAGCAGGCTCTTCTGGCTCAACAGTTGGCATGGTTCCACCAGCAGGGGATTAGCTCGATGGTCCCACCCAGGCCAACTTTCTGCATCCTGGAGATGCCACACACTGAGGAATACGATGTTGTCACATCTCCCGTGGTAGGTTAGTTCTTCCAGCTGCTGCCCTAGCCAGCTATTGTAACTACCTCTCCGTCGAACTTGTAACGATAATTAGTCTAGAGGATAGCCGAGCTGGCGGCATCCTTTTGGAACATGAGGTCTGGTCCGTCAGAACCCTCATGCTCTTTCTAGTGCCTCTACTTCTATCCGTAGGCAATGCTACCTCCTAACATCAAGATGCTCGAGCTGGTGAAGTACAACAGGCACAATGATCCTCGGCCGCACCTCAAGGCCTATTACAGGGACATGGGGGCAATGCAATATGAGGACAAGCTCCTCATCCACCTGTTCTAGAAGTCTCTCCAAGGATTTTCCCTACCATGGTATATGTCCCTGGACTTGGTGCCCTAGTTGGATGACCTCTGCAACCTCTGCTAACACGACAACGAGCCGTTCAGCGACTATGTTGGCAGATGGAGGGCCCTAACGTCCCAAATCTGGGACAAACTGTTTGAGGAGGGCTTAATGGACATGATAGTGTAGAGCGCCTAGCTATCACTTGAGGTGGTCTTATGCATCCAGTCCTACACCACCATCTCACAGATCATGGCCGGTAGCTATCTTGAGGGATTCTTGAAGTCTAGAAGGTTCAATGTTCTCGGTCACAAACTTGAGAGGAACCATCCATCCTAGGCCTCTAGCAATAGGTAACAATGGGGGTAACAACTATGGCATCCAAAGGAATGACACCGGTAGGCCAGCACCTATTGTAGTGGTGGGAGTCGTGGCCCCACCATACTAGCCGTAGTAAGTATAGGCTCCAGCCCAGGAGTGCCGGCCGTCGACCACCACCCAGGTTTAGCAACTGATTTACGTGGCTAGGCTAGCCCAGAATCAGTAGCTATGGTGGCCCAAGGCTCCACCACCAGTTGCCATCCCCTCACCGCTTGTGCCTTGGCAGCAATAGGCATCTGCACCAAGAACTTCTTACCGTAGGAACCAGGGGCAGAATGGGGCCTAGACTGGCACTAACCAACAATGCCCTGCTCAGTAGCAGCCCTGACAATAGTGCTAGCCACCCCAAGCCATACTCCGTCGGTGGTACAACCTACAACAGTATTGTGAGTACCACCGGTTCGCTGGTCATGTGACCGACCATTGCAAGTCACATAGGGAGGCCATCCAACACCTCATCAACTCGGGGATGATCGAGCTCCAACAGCCACCCATGCCCCTCGAGCCGAGCCAGTAGCCCTTCCCAAATCATGGGGAGGGTTCCTGGGTGAACACGGTTCTCCTAGATTCCTAAAATAGGTGGTAGAATCTAGTTGAGTCTATCTAGTTGATGCAACCAGTGTCCGCATCTTCAACCGGATAGGGACAGAGGACAAGGTTGTCCCTTCCCACCACACAGTGGCTGGAGACTAGGCTCACCTGGTTGACCTTATTTGTCCAACCAGTAACCCATCGACTCCTGAGGAGCTCCAGCCATTCTACCACCAGCTCCACTCCTCCGTCCTTGCTGTCCACAACAATAGGAGGAGGAGGAATTCTTCATGACTATTGACCTCCATGCTTAACACTTATCAAGTGTCGGGTAAATCAACCGACCACCCACCGGCACACCGGCATATCACCTCGATGGCCGGTTCCCCAAAACACCTCGCCGGTGAAGTTCCACTTCACTGGTGTTGACACCTGTGTTCAACACCTATCGGGCTACCGAGTAAATCAACCGGCCACCCACCGGCCACCCACCGACACATCGGTATATCACCCTAGTGGCCGGTTCACCCAAACACCTCCCTACTGAAGTTCCACTTCACTGCTGTTGACGCCAGTGTTCAACACCTATCGTGCTACCAGGTAAATCAACTCGCCACCCTCTAGCTCACTGGTATATCACCTTGAAGGCCAGTTCCCCCAAACACCTCCCCAGTGAAGTTCAACTTCGTTGGTGTTGACACTTGTGTTCAACACCTATCAGGCAGCCAAGTAAATCAGTCGGTCACCCACTGAAACATACCCCGATAGCCGATTCTGAACTCTTCCTTGGGCGTCAAGGTCCCCTTTTGCTCCAAACAAAGGACCACGTGAAAAAATAGGGCTGCAGGCTCATAATTAGCCAGTAGCCAACATGCAGATACCCGTTAACACGGCCACAGCCGCTAGAAAACAGAAAATGGCCGACCACATGGAACTTCTATCCAAGGGTGGAAGTACCATTTCCCAGATGCAGGGAGGCAAGGTAAACACTATGAGGTTATGATGGCCATAGGCAAAGCTTAGTTCGACTTCCAAGGTAAAGTACATGGCTACCGGGTCATCAACCAGCCTATCGGCCATGGCCTATTCCCACAAACCACTAGCTATGCTCCTAGCACATGCCGATCTCCCTTACCCGGTAGCTGGCCAACTTGCCATGGTTGCCGGCTAAACGCCTGGGTAAATAATTTAAATCGAATGGAAAGATACGGTGAGATTTAATTACTTAAATCTTGCAATCAATCAATCACGTGGATCATGGGATTAAACCAAAATGTACATGGGGTTTTCATCCTGGGATCACCCAAAATGAAAGGTAATTCCCTACATAAAGGACCCTCTGTTCCATCCTGATATCGTCGAGTTTCTCTATCCCTTTTCTTTGAAATGCTTGGCCATTGTCAGACATGTTGTCTTCACTTACAGACGATCGTCTCCCTGAAGGTGTTCGCCTCTCCCATCTTTCAAAATTGGGTGCAGAAATCTCTGCACCTGGAAGTGGTGGTGGCATACCAGGCAAACATTTGGCCCTAGACCCAGATGTCCGATAGGTAAACGGCAGACCCACCAGATCTTTGGCTTTTCAGCCAGAGGTTCATAGCAGTGGCTACCACGTCTACATTCACGTTTTTACCTATTTCCCACTTATCTCATCGAGAGGGGCAAAGATGCCCTCCCGAAGCCCCGAAAAGTCTTCCGAGATGAGGCTGTCGGCATGCATCTTTGCCGACGCCGGCCATCCGGGTGTATGAGTTTGTACACCCCGATGGTTCCCCTTTATCGGTTGGAGCAAAGCTACCCTCCCGAAGCCCCAGAAAGGCTTCTGGGATGAGGCTGTCAGCATGCATCCTTGTCGACGCCGGCCGTCTGAGTGTATGAGTATGTACACCCCAATGGTCCCCCTTTATCGGGAGGAGCAAAGCAACCCTCTCGAAGCCCCGAAAAGGCTTTTGAGATGAGGCCATCAGCATCCATCCTTGCCGATGTCGGCTATTTGGGTGTGTGAGTTTGTACACCCTGACGGTTCCCCATTACCGAAGGAGCAAAGCTTCCCTTTCGATGCCCCGGAAGGGTTTTTGGGATGAGGCTGTTGGCATGCATCCTTATCGATGTCAGCCATCCAGGTGTATGAGTATGTACACCCCGATGGTTCCCCCTTTACCAGGAGGAGGAAAGCTGCCCTCCTGATGCCTCGAAAAGGCTTCCTGGATGAGGCCGTTGGCATGTGTCCTTGCCAACCCTGGCCAAATTGGGTGCATGAACTCTTGTCCCTAGTAGGAGAGTTGGAATGTCAAGTGAATGACAGTCCCCTTAACCAGCAGTCTGGCATTCTAGCCGGCTAGCTCACCTGACCTCCAGCTCTTCAGCCAACGATCCATAATGGTGATTGCCATGCCTTTCTGTCTCCTTTTCTCAGAAGATCCTATGTGAATCCTTGCATTGGTGGATTTTCACTTGCTTTACCGAGAGGAATAAGACTATTCCTCTTGATGCCCTGGCAAATCCTCCAAGATGACGCCATCAGCATGCATCTTTGCCGACACCAGCCGTCCGGGTGCATGAGTATGTGTACCCATACGGTCCCCTTTTACCAAGAGGAGCAAAGCTGCCCTCCCGATGCCCTAGAAAGTCTTCCTAGATGAGGTCATGTTTGGCTAGGCTGATTATTGTTGTATTCTATTTTTCGAGCCGGAGAGAGGTCGGGATTACCCGGGCTGTCTGGGGGTGCCTAACACCTTCCCCAATAGTACCTTGAGTCCCGTATCCAGTTCTCTCATTTTTTGCATAGTTTTACACAGTTTTAAACCACTTTTGCGGTTTTCACCATTTTGATGGTGGAAGGATACTTCCCCATCCGATTTTCCTTGTTTTCTACGCAAAAATAAGGTGGCAACTCCGTTTAACTAGCCATTCGCCCCACGTGGCAATGCGCTCCCACAATCACCTTTCAATTCTCTGTACCTCGGCCCATCCGCTGGCTCTGCTGGAGGAACCCCATGGGCTTCTAGGTGATAGCCGGATGGAAGAGATGGGTATAGATTTTTGGCGACTCCATTAGGGAGACTCGCTGCATTTTATTGATTAAGTGACTCAGACTCTCGCTCGTATGGCTCTTTTACAGTCGGCCTTTTGTTTTCCGTTAGGATTTTTAACGTCCCTACCGCATTTGCTAAGCGAAGCTACTTTTAAATGCATTGAACCAAATCACCCTTCTTTGGTTTAACTTGCAGATTCTCCTTGCGGCGCTTTGCAGTTCGCTTTTGCAGTTCTGGATCCTGCTAGCTCCCCTTGTTCAGACCCATTCACAGGCAAGAGCTATGACCACTGGTTTTGCAACTACATCTGGGAGTTCCCCATCTGTCACCATGACAGCCTCGATGCTGTTGTCCCTGGCCTTCAGCCCGCCACCTCCTATCATCACTAGGACGAACTTCACTAGGCTAATCATTGTACCTGCTGGAGCCATGGATCTATCTCAGGTGCCTAACCTGTCTGCTGTTGTGGCATTCAACAATCTTGCACCGCCCACCTCTCCAGTTGCTAGAGCTGAAGGTGATAGGTCGGTTCCCATGTGGAACACCAGCCCATCCTACCAACCACCCTCAAACATGGAGGGCATAGAAGGGGTCGACACTTACCAGCCTCCCCAGTCGAGGCATTTCAAGCAGACCCTCCTGGCTCATCAGTTGGCACACTACCAACAATAAGGGATTAGCTCGGTAATCCCACCCAGGCCAACCGTCCGCGTCCTAGAGATGCCACATACCGAAGAATATGACATTGCCACCACTCCCGTGGTAGGTCAGTTCTTTTAGTCGCCACTGCAGCCGATGGTCGCCACTACTGTCGCCCCAATGTCGGACCTGCAAGGGCAACTACTTTAAAGGATAGCCGAGCTAGAAGCATCCTTCCAGAACAAGAGGCCGGGCCTGCCGGAACCCTCTTATTCATTCCAAAACCTCCGTTTCTGTCTAGAGGTGATGCTACCTCCCGACTTCAAGATGCCCAAATTGGTCAAATACAATGGGCACGGTGACCTCTTGGGACATGGCGGTGTTGCAGCAAGAGGAGAAGCACCTCATTTGAATGTTGCAGAAATCCCTCCAAGGGCCTGCGCTGTCATGGTACTTGTCCTTGGACTAGACAAAAATTTACTCCTAGGAGCAGATGGCATACATGTTCCAAGAATAGTACGCGTATAACTTGGACATAGCACTGATGTTGGAGGACCTCCATAGCCTCCGCCAACATAAAAATGAGCCGTTTAGCGGCTACGTTGGCAGATGGAGGGCTCTGACGTCCCAAATCTAGGACAAGCCAACCGAGGAAGATTCCTTCGACATGATTGTACAGGGCGCCCAGCCATCACTAGTGGCACTCTTGTGCATTCAATCGTACACCACATTCTCCTAGTTGATCAAGGCCGACAACTACCTGGAGGGGTTTCTAATGTCTGGAAGATTTTTGGCCCTCCCCTTCGAGGCCAACACTGGAGGAAACATTCGTCCCAGGCCACCGGCAATAGGCTACAGTGGGGGAAACAATTGTGGCCAGCTCCCATCACGATCGTGGTAGCCGTGCCCCTACCATATCAGCCACAGCAGGGGTATGCTCTGGCGTAGGAGTATCATCTAACAGCCATCACCCTGGTTCAGCAACTGATCTACACTGCCCAGCTAACTGTGAATCAGCAACATTGGAGGCCCAGGCCTCCACCACCGGCAGCAACCCTAGAGCCGTCGGTGTCACGGCAATGGCAGGCAACTACCCCAGGATCCTCCCATCGAAGGAACCAGGGGCAAAATGGGGGCCAAACTGGTGCTAACCAACAACGCCCCACCTAGTAGAAGCTGCAGTAACCACGCTAACCGCCCACACAGGTGTAGTAGCCGCACAAAACAGAGTACACGTTGCTAGGTGTTTCGTACGGCATAGACGCTGCTCACGCTCCCTCCTGTTTGTCCACATCATGGAGTCAGAACAGCCAGCCTACTCAGTCTGGGCAACATCTTCCAGAAATAGAATACTGGCCAACATCACGGGGCAAAACTAGGGGCATTCTGCCCCTCATTCTCCTTGGATGCCTGGTGACTAGAACAATAGATGGAGCTCGACGGCATGACACCTCAAGTAGAGGGGTACGACAAGTCCACCGCCGTCTCCTCTGAAGCACTCCCGTGGTTCACTGCTACCTCGAACCGACAGCCGGTCCACCTACCCGGCACCTAGCTGGAAGACCACAGGCACCGCTCCCGCCAGATCCATCTTCCAACGCCCTTTCAGCCCAAGGGTCAACAAGCCGCAGAAGACATCGACGATTCTTATCAAGAGTCTGAAGAAGAAGGCCCATGGGTCAAACCACCCGAATCTATTGGCATAATGTCTACTGATGAAGTCGAACTTGTAAACCTTGTAGATGAACAACATCCAAAAGAAACAAAAATTAGTAAAGAGGTGCCCGAGCCCTACCGCCAACAAGTCCTCACGCTCCTGCATGAATTTGTAGAGGTGTTTGCATGGGATTATGAAGACATGCCCAGTTTGGATAAATGGGTAGCAGTCCACCGACTGCCCCTCAAACCGGGAGCCCGACCTGTGAAGCAAAAAGCTCGACGAATGAGACAGGAATGGGCCCAGAAGCTAAAGGAAGAAGTCCACAAGTAGTTGAACGTCCGATTCCTCTAGCCTGTCTTCTACCCAGAATGGGTGGCAAACATGGTACCCATCCCAAAGAAAGACAGACGAGTACGCATGTGTGTCGACTATTGGGACCTCAACAAAGCTAGCCCCAAGGACGACTTCCCACTACCACACTGTACCCTCTCTTTCATCCGGCTATCACCCGGAAGCCCATGGGTTTCTACCAGCCCCGCCGGTGGATGGACCGAGGTACAGAGAATTGAAAGGTGTTTGTGTGAGCGCATCACCACGTGCGGTTGATGGCTCGTTGAATGGAGTCGCCACCTTATTTTTGGGTAGAAAACAAGGAAAACCGGATGGGAAAGTGTCCTTCCGCCATCGAAACGATAAAATCACAGGAATCACGTAAAATCATGTAACATGAGAGAACTGGATATGGGGCTCAGGGTACTGTTGGCGAAGGGGTTAGGCACCCCTAGACAGCCTAGGCATTCCCGGCCTCTCTCCGGCTCTAAAACGAAAAAACTACTATAGTCAGTCTGGCCACATGTAACCTTTCCCCGAAAAACTTTTCGGGGCCACCGGACAGCCAGTTGGATATACCGGCTGCCGCGTCCTATCCCCGTACTAGAGATGAGAACTTACATTGTTACTTGGCCAGGGGCGCCAAGGATGCAAGCTAGAGATGACATCCCGGAAATCTTTCGGGGGCATCGGGAATGTAGACTTACATTTCCCAGAGATTGCAGACCAGCTACTGGTTTTTATACCGATTTGCCAGAGGCTGGCTGGCTGATTCCCCAAACCATCTACGCCAAGCGAGGTTTTCGGGGAACTGGTGGCCGGTTGTTTGTACCGGTTTTCCGGCGACAAGTCGGTTGGTTCACCGAACTGTATGTGTAAAGATGGGTTTTCAGGGAACCGGAGGCTGGTTGATTGTACCGGCTTGCCGGTGGCAAGCCGGTTGGCTCCCCGAACCATTTGTGCAAAGATGGGTTTTCAGGGAACCGGTGGCCGGTTGTTTGGACCGGCTTGCCGCCGGCAAGCTGGTTTTTTCCCCGAACTCTATGTGTAAAGATGGGTTTTGGGGGAACTGGTGGCCGGTTGTTTGTACCGGCTTGCCAGCGGCAATCTGGTTGGTTCCCCGAACCATCTATGCTAAGATGGGTTTTCAGGGAACCGGTGGCTGATTGTTTATACCGGCTTGCGGCGGCAAGCCGGTTGGTTCCCCGAACTGTATGTGTAAAGATGGGTGTTCAGGGAATCGATGGCCGGTTGTTTGTACGGGCTTGCCGATGGCAAGCCGGTTGGTTCCCTGAACCACCTCTACCCGAGAAATGTACGGGGACCATCGAGTTTTGTGTGTTCGTACACACGAACAGCCACCATCGGCATCCTTGCCGGTGGAATCATCCTAGAGACTTTTCTGGAGCATCGGGAGAGTAGACTTACGTCTCCTGGAAAAAAACATTCGGGGACCATCGGGTTGTACATGTTCGTACACCAGAACGGTCGCCACCGGCATCCTTGCCAGTGGCGTCATCCCGGAAACTTTTTTTGGGGCAACGGGAGAGTACACATACATCTCCCAGAAAAACGTACAGGGACCGTTGGGTTGTATGTGTTCGTACACCTGAACGGCCGCCACCGGCATCCTTGCCGATGGCTTCATCCTGGGAAATTTTTTCGAGACATCGGGAGAGTAGACTTACGTCTCCCGAAAAAACGTACGGGGACCTTTGGGTTGTACGTGTTCACTCCCGAACGGCCGCCGCCGGCATCCTTGCCGATGGCGTCATCCCGAAAACTTTTTCCAGGGCATCGGGAGAGTAGAATTACATCTCCTGGAAAAACGTACGGGGACCGTCGGGTTGTACGTGTTCGCACCCGAATGGCCGCTGCCGGCATCCTTGCCGATGGCGTCATCCCGGAAACTTTTTCTGGGGCATCGGGAGACTAGACTTACGTCTCCCGGAAAAACGTATGGGGCCCGTCGGGTTGTACGTGTTCACACACTCGAACGGCCGCCACCGGCATCCTTGCTGGTAGCATCATCTCAAAAATCTTTCCATGCGTAAATGACCCTCCATGCGTAAATGGTAAGCCATGCGAGATTTCATGCTTTCGTGAATTATCTATCGTAGGTCGGATAATAGAATCGGACTTACACCCTCGGTCACTTGACCGTGGGATGCCGTTGTGTTAGTCAGTTAGACGCTCAATCCATACGTCTAAGTATGGTTTTCGGGATGCCAGCAATCGGGTTTTCTTACCAGTTTGCCAGTGGCGGGCCTGTTAGCCACCCGATCCATACGTCTAAGTATGGTTTTCGGGGTGCCGGCAACCGGGTTTTCATACCAGTTTGCCGGTGGCAGGCCGGTTAGACACTCGATCCATATGTCTAAGTATGGTTTTCGGGGTGTCGGCAATCGGGTTTTCTTACTTGTTTGCCGGTGGCGGGCCAGTTAAACTCCCGATCCATACGTCTAAGTATGGTTTTCGAAATGCCAGATGCCAGGTTTTCTTACCGGTTTGCCGATGGCGGGCCGGTTAGCCACTCGATACATACGTCTAAGTATGGTTTTCAGTGTGCCGGCAACTGGGTTTTCTTACCGGTTTGCCGGTGGCGGGCTGGTTAGACGCCCGATCCATATGTCTAAGTATGGTTTTCGGGGTGTCGGCAATCGGGTTTTCGTACCGGTTTGCTGGAGGCGGGCTGGTTAAATGCCCAATCCATACGTCTAAGTATGGTTTTCTGGGTGCCGGCAATCGGGTTTTCTTACCGATTTGCTGGTGGTGGGCCAGTTAAACGCCCGATCCATACGTCTAAGTATGGTTTTTGGGGTGCCGGCAATTGGGTTTTCTTACCGGTTTACCGGTGGTGGGCCGGTTAAACGCCTGATCCATATGTCTAAGTATGGTTTTCGGGGTATGTTGAGGAGTCCACTGTACCTGGGTACTGGTGGCAGTGGCTGATCGTTTTACCGTGCAACCGGCTGATTTTTTCATGTGTCGTCTGGTCTTGTGCGGGTTGCGGTCTAGGTGTCCAACGGTCCGAGCTTGGCGGCATACGTAGGCGAGCTTTCCTCGTCTCTACATGGAATAGTTGACGTTCTAGCTCGGGTTGTGTTTGAAGAGTCGAACATCCTTGGGTGGTGGTGACGGTGGCCAGTTGTTTTTCCCGGCAACCAACTGATTTTCCTGCACACTTAATTACACGTTAGTTTCCAAAGGTGGGGGAGAAGTGTTGTTCCTTCCCCTTATCCATGGATATTAGTGTCGTGTTGTGTAGAAAAAGGTCGGGACGTTTTCTGGTGACTCGTTTTCTGGCATCTCGTTTTGCTGATTCTGTCTGGGGGTTTTCAAGTGGGTGCCCGTGATGGAGTTTACGCAAGGTAGCTGTTCCGACCCAATTGTGCTATATGGACCTATAGGGGAACGAAAGGTGGCTCACCTCACGTCAAGAGATAACTGCTTGGACATTCACGCATGTGAGTTTGGAAACGTAGTTCCCTTGTCCAACAGAAGCGACCCTTAGGCGACAAACACGGGTCGAGAGGAGAGATCCGAGAGCTGTCCTTCTGCCCATAGTCATACTGATTCATCGTCACTAGTTCGCTTTGGGGTTGTAGAAATGATTGGTAGAGTCATGCGGGTTCCGAAAATGTGGGCATCGAAATCTGGGGGTGGAAGCGACTTTCAGCGGGAAGCCAAGCCCAATGTTGAGGACTTAGCTGGGATGTCAAGCCCTAGGAAAAGAGAAAAAGGGAGAAGGGGGTGTCGACAAATGGGTTCCAGCACCCGGTTGTATTGGCGGACTTCGATGGGTTGCCAAGCCCTAAAAGAAGGGGACACTTGGTCAATCGCGATAAGCCAAGAATTGGACTGCCAACAGATGGCGGAATCCTAAGATCTACCCTTCCATTACACAGGAGTCCATATGCTTTCGGGACTCAGCAACAAGGAATTTTTCCTTTTCTTTTCTTTCTCTCTTCTTTTTTTTTTTCCTTTTTTTTTCTTTTTCTCTTTATTTTTCTTTCCTTTCTCTTTTCCGTTCTGTTTTTCTTTTTCCTTTCTTTCTTTTTTTTTCTATTGAAGAAGTATTCTAGCAACTAACTTTTCTTCTTCTCTTTTTTTTTTGTTCTTCTCTATTACAAAATAGAAGATAAGAAAACTGAATAAAAGAATGCTACTAGCCCTCCCCACATGCTGTTGGCAAGTAAAATAACCCGACATTGTCGTGGCTGGTGTACCAAAAGGGAATACCTTACCTAGAGGGAGCCGAAGTTTGTGATCTCCCTCATTGTCGGGTGGCACTCGGGCTAGGTAAAGAATGGGAGGTTGGATACTCATTTGAGGGGAGGAGTGATCTCCCGTCGTTATCTTGTAACCACTCAGAATCAGCAAAGACCATGGGGATAGGGACGAACCTGGATTACTCACCCTGTTCCATCTTTGTGCCATCAGAGTTAAACAAGATGGGCGCTCGGGTTTTCGATGTAGAAATCCGGATGTATTTGGTGTCACTCCTGGGGTCAGTAGTTCATCCTAGAGGTTCGGATAGCACTTCTTGAATCGGATGCACCGCCTGCTGCTGCAAACTGTTCTCACCGTCAGTTGTGGACGTGGCTGCTGGGTATGTCGGAGGTGGCAGCCGGTGGTGGGCCGGATGGACGGTGGAGCATGTAAGTATTGGGCAATAGGTCTTCGGCATGCACCTTTGCTGGTGGCAACCATTCGGGTATACGAACAAGTACAACCAAATGGTTCTCATTTCCCAAGAAATCTACGTCTACATTTCTGATGCCCCAGAGAGACTTCCGAGATGACGCCTCCAGTATGCATCCTTGCCGGCGGCGGCCGTCCGGTTGTACGAGAGGTACAACCTAGTGGTTCCCGTTCCCCAGGAAATGTAAGTCTACATTCCCGATGCCTCAAAGAGATTTTCGGGATGACGCCTCTAGCATGTATCCTTGCTGGCGACGACCGTCCGAGTGTACGAGAAGTACAACCTGGTGGTTCCTACTTCCCGGGAAATGTAAGTCTACATTCCTGATGCCCTGGAAAGATTTTTGGGATGATGCCTCTGGCATGTATCCTTGTTGGCAGTGGCCGATCGGGTGTACGAAGAAATAGGACATGGTGGTTCCCATCACCCGGGGAGCCTAGGCCCTCCCCAAAAACCCATTTTTGGGTGAATGGTTAAGGGAAATAGCCGGCCTACCGTTGGCAAGCCGGCACAAACGGCTAGTAGCCGGCTCCCTGAATACCCATTTTTCGATGAATAGTTTGGGGAAGTAGCCGGCACAAACAGCCAGTAACCGGCTCCCCGAAAACCCATTTTTGGGTGAATAGTTCGGGGAACTAGCCGGCACAAACGGCCGGTAGCTTGCTCCCCGAAAATCCATTTTTGGGTGAATAGTTCAAGGAAGTAGCCGGCCTGCCACCGGCAAGCCAGCACAAACGGCCTGTAGCCGGCTCCCCGAAAACCCATTTTTGGGTGAATAGTTCGGGGAACTAACCGGCACCCCGAAAACCCATTTTTGGGTAAATGGTTCGGGGAACCAGTCGGCTTGCCAATCTTCAGTCCTTCTGCTAAGAGTTCCGTAAAGGTGACCTTCGTGTCTTTCCCTTCCCCATTCACCACCAGATCCAGTGTGAAACCCCACATTGTTCAATCTTCGTTTGTTTTACCAAAAGGAATAAAGTTATTCCCCCCAATCCCCTAGAAAGTTTTCAAAAATAAGGCCATGTGTGCCCGGACTGACTATCTTAGTTTTCCATTTTTAGAGCCGGAGAGAGGCTAGGAATGCCCGGGCTATCTGGGGGTGCCTAACACCTTCCCCAATAGTACCCTGAGCCCCGTATCCAGTTCTCTCATATTTCGTGTATCGTTACTTAATTTTATGTCATTCCCATGGTTGTATCATTTTGATGGTGGAAAGACACTTCCCCATCCGATTTTCCTTGTTTTCTACCTAAAAATAAGGTGGCGACTCCGTTCAACGAGCCATCCGCCTCATGTGGTGATGCGCTCACACAAACAAATTTCAATTCTCTGTACCTCGACCCATCCACCGGCGGGGCCGGTGGAAACCCATGGGCTTCTGGGTGATAGCTGGATGAAAGAGAGGGTACACTGAGTCTTGATTCCTTCATCGCATTTTTAATATGGAAACCCATGTTTTCTTACGTGTTTAACGAGCATATCATCGGGTTTCTTTGTCCCTTTTCTTTGAAATTCCTAGCCATCATCAAATGTGTCATCTCCACTTACAAATGACCATCTACCCGAAGCCGTCCACCTCTCCCATCTTTCAGGACTAGGTGCAGAAATCCCTACACCCAGAAGTGGAGGCGGCAATTTCAGTGAACAACCGGCCCTAGACCCGAATGTCTGGTTGGAAGATGGGCAGACCCACCAAACCTTTGGCTTTCCAACCAGAGGTCCATAGCAGTGGCTACCACATCTATATTCGCATTTTTACCTATTTCCCACTTATCTCACCAGGAGAGGCAAAGCTGCTCTACCAATGCCCTAGAAAGGCTTCTGGGATGAGGCCGTCGGCATGCATCCTTGCCAACACCGATCGTCCAGGTGTATGAGTATGTATACCCTGATGGTTCCCCTTTACCAAGAGGAGCAAAGCTGCCCTCCCGATGCCCCGGAAAGGCTTCTGGGATGAGGCCGTTGGTACGCATCCTTGCTGACGTCAGTCGTCCGGGTGTATGAGTATGTATACCCCAACGGTTCCCCTTTATCGGTAGGAGCACAGCTGCCCTCCCGATGCCCCAGAAAGACTTCCAAGATGAGGTCATCAGCATGCATCCTTGTCGACTTCGGCCGTCCAAGTGTATGAGTATGTACACTCTGATGCTTCCTTTTTACTGGGTGGAGCGAAGCTACCCACCTGATGCCCTAGAAAGGCTTCCAAGATGAGGCCATCGGCATGCATCCTTGCCAATGCCAGCTGTTCGGGTGTATGAGTATGTACTCCCCAATGATTCCTTTTTATCGGGTGGAGCAAAGCTGCCTTCCCAATGCCCTAGAATGGCTTCCAGGATGAGGCCGTCGGCATGAGTCCTTGCCGACCCTCACCAAACAAGGTACATGAACTCTTGTCCCTAATAGGAGAGGCAAAATGTCAGGCGGATGCTGAATAAGTGGACCCGGCAGTCTAGCGTTCCAACTGGCTATCTCACCAGACCTCCGGCTCTTCAGCCAATGGCCCATAATGGTGACCACCATGCCTTTTTCTCTCTTTTTCACGCTGGATCCCCTGTGAATCCTTGCATTAGTTGGTTTCACTTGCTTTACCGGAAGGAATAAGACTATTCCTCCCAATGCCCTAGAAAGTCTTCCAGGAAGAGGCCGTGTTTAGCCAGGCTAACTATCATCATTTTCTGTTTTTAGTGCCAAAGAGAGGTCGAAATTACCTAAGCTGTTTGGGGGTGCCTAACACCTTCCCCAACAGTACCTTGAGTCTCATATCCGGTTCTCTCATTTTTTGCATAGTTTTACATGGTTTTATACCATTTCTGTGGTTTTTACCATTTTGATGGCAGAAGAATACTTCCCCATTCAGTTTTCCTTGTTTTCTACGCAAAAATAAGGTGGCGACTCCATTTAACGAGCCATCTACCCCACGTGGTGATGCACTCCCTCAATCACCTTTCAATTCTCTATACCTCGGCCCATCTGGATGAAAGAGAGGGTACAAGGCCGTTTTTGGCTAGGCTAACTATTGTCATATTCCATTTTTTGAGCTGTAGAGAGGCCAGATTTACCAGGGCTATTTGGGGGTGCCTAACACCTTCCCCAATAGTACCTTGAGTCTCATATCCAGTTTTCTCATTTTTTGCATAGTTTTACACAGTTTTATACCATTTCTGCAATTTTTACCATTTAAATGGCAAAAGAATACTTCCCCATCCGGTTTTCTTTGTTTCCTACACAAAAATAAGGTGGCGACTCCATTTAACGAGCCATCCACCCCTTGTGGCAATGTGCTCCCTCAATCACCTTTCAATTCTCTATACCTCAGCAGAGCCAACGGAACCCCATGGGCTTCCAAGCAATACCTGGATGAAAGAGAGGGTACAGGTAGCAACAGTGATGGTCCCTTCTTTCGTCTACTTCTCAGACTTGGACCTCTCACTGGCCAGGACTGATGACAACCTATCCTTGTACATTCGGGTACAGTACAAGGACCTATGCATCCCCATGGTCATGATTGATGACAGATCAGGGCTAAACTTGTGCCCACTACAAGTCCTACACAAGTTGGGGATTAAGGAAGAAGACTTTCTTTCCATAGACCTAGTAATGAGAGGGTTCGATGGCACTCTCCTTGAAGCTAGAGGTGAAATTGTTCTTCCCCTCGTCATCGGATCGACAACCTTTGATGTTTTGGTACACATGGTGGACATCCCCCAAAGCTACAACCTCATTTTTGGGCCACCCTTTCCTCCACCAAAACTCCATTGTACCTTCCACCCTTCATAGGATGCTCAAGTTCCTATGGAAGGGGGAAGTCATTGTTGTACTGGCCAAAAATTACTATCGTCTAGGATAGTCCGTGGCTGCCGTAGCATCCTTTGGGTCGCAGCACCAGACACCTGAGCAGGCTGCCACTGCCTCACCACTTGACCTCAAAACCCAGCCACCTTCGACTATCTATCTAGGTGCATGGAGCCTTGGGAGGACACCCCACAACCAGACCAAGAGCTGGAAGACGGTTTGCTGCGATTATTTGGAGACTCTCCAACAAGCAGTGAAGGGCCAACCCCTCGCCAACCTCCCGCACCATCATCCATCCCATGGGGAGGAGCTTCGAAAATGGATGGTGCGTCTGACTGGTTCGTACAAGGAAAGGGGACAACAAGGCTTGTTGGTCTTCAAAGTCAACAGACAAGCCTGATGGCTTTCGAGTGACTCACACCGAAACCCGCACCTTCAACAATAGGGCTTGGCATCCCAAACATAAGTGTGTCGATAGCTGCATCCTCAGTAGCCACCGACTCAGCAACCTGACCAAGTTGACTGAGGCTTGGCAATCATACCAAGTGTCTCGCTAAGCACAAGGTATAGTCGGGAACCATCTGATCGCCGATACTATCATCTAGCAACCTTCAACCTTCAGCAGGGGTGCTGCACCACGAAGTCAGGATAGCTAGCCTACTCAGTCTAAGTAACATCCTCTATGAGCAGAACACTAGCCAACATCGCAAGGTAGAACTAGGGGCATTCTGCCCCTCCCCCACCACAATCACCCGGACAGGTGAATGTGACTAGCCTGTCGTGCCCTCGTATGAGACTATATCTAGTTTCCACCTCCTACCAATTGGGCAACCGGGCCATCCAACTGGCCTTCCACACATACCAACAGATGAGCAGCATCCCGGGGTAGAACTAGGGGCATTCTGCCCCTCCCCCTCTTCATGTGCTAGGCAGCCAGAGCAGTAGATGAAGTCTCATGGCCTCACATCTCAAGTAGGCGAGCACGACAAATCCATCGCCTTCTCCTCCAGAACCTTCCTGGGGTTCAGCCTAATTCCTAACTAGCAGCTAGTCTACCTACTCGACACTTAGCCAGGAGACCACGAATGTAGCTCCTGCCAGGTTCATCATCCAGCACCCTTTTAGCTTGAGGGTTAGCAATCAGTGGACGACCTTGACGGCTTCCCCCTACAAGACCAAGAACTTGAAGAGGTCAGTCCATGGGTCTAATCACCTGAGTCGACTGGTATAACCTCTACTAATGAAGTTGAACTAGTAAACCTTGGGGATGAACAAAATTGAAAAGAAACAAAAATTAGCAAAGAGGTACTTGAGCCTTACCGATGACAACTCCTCGCACTCCTGCGAGAATTCTTGGAGGTATTTGCTTAGGGTTACGAAGACATGCTTGGTTTGGATGAATGGGTAGCCGTCCACTGACAACCTCTCAAACCAGAAGCCCGCCCTGTGAAGCAGAAAGCTCGATGGATGAGACAGGAATGGGCCTAGAAGCTAAAGGAGGAAGTTCACAAGCAGTTGAACGTTTGGTTCCTCCAGCCGGTCTTCTACCCAGAATGGGTGGCAAACATGGTGCTTGTACCAAAGAAAGATAGACGGGTACGCATGTGTGTTGACTATCGAGACCTCAACAAGGCCAGCCATAAGGATGACTTCCCACTACCACACATAGATGTCTTGGTAGACGACGCCGCCAAGTACGAGGTGTACTCTTTCATGGATAGATTCTCTGGTTACAACCAAATCCTCATGGCAGGGGAAGACAAGGAGAAGACCGCATTCACAACCCCTTGGGGCATCTTATGTTAATGGGGTGATGCCATTCGAGCTCAAAAATGCTAGTGCTACCTACCAAAGAGCCATGACAACCCTTTTCCAGGACATGATGCACAAAGAAGTCGAAGTTTACATCGACGATATGGTAGTGAAGGTGCGCACACATCAACAACATCTCAAACACTTGAGAAGATTATTCGAGCACCTAAGTGTACCCTCTCTTTCATTCGGCTAACACCTAGAAGCCCATGGTGTTTCGCCAGCTCTGTCGGTGGATGGGCCAAGGTACATAGAATTGAAAGGTGATTGTAGGAGTGCATCGCCACATCGGGTGGATAGCTCGTTGAACGGAGTCACCACCTTATTTTTGGGTAGAAAACAAGGAAAACCGGATGGGGAAGTGTCCTTCCACCATCAAAATGATAAAAACTACAGAAATGATATAAAACCATGTAACACTATGCGAAACATGTGAGAACTGGATACAGGACTCAAAGTACTATTGGGGAAGGTGTTAGGAAACCCCAGATAGCTCGGGTAATCCAGGCCTCTCTCTGGCTCCAAAACGGAAAACCACGACAGTCAGCCTGGCCAAACATGGCTTCATCCTGGAAGACTTTCCAAGGGATCGGGAGAGTAACTTTGCTCCACCCGGTAATTGGGAACCGTCGGGTTGTACATGCTCATGCACCCAAATGGTCGGTGTCGGCAAGGATGCATGCTGGCAGCCTCATCTCAAAAGCCTTTCCGGGGCATCGGGAGGGTAGCTTTTCTCCTCCTGATAAAAGTGAAGCTGTTGGGGTTTACATGCTCTTGCACCCAAATGGCCGGTGTTGGCAAGGATGCATGCTAGTGACCTCATCTCGGAAGCCTTTCAAGGGAATCAGGAGGGCAACTTTGCTCCTCCCCATAAAAGGGAAGCTGTTAGGGTGTACATGCTCATACAACCAGATGGTCGACATCAGAAAGGATGCATGCTTGCGGCCTCATCCTAAAAGCCTTTCTGAGGCATTGGGAGGGTAGCTTTGCTCCTCCTAGTAAAAGGAAAAGGGAAGCTATCGAGGTGTACATGCTCATACAACCAGACGACCAATGTCAACAAGGATGCACACCTGTGGCCTCATCCCAGAAGCCTTTCCAGGGCATCAGGAGGGTAGCTTTGCTCCTCCCAGTAAAAGTGAAGCTGTTGGGGTGTACATGCTCGTACAACCAGATAGTCGGTGTCAGCAAGGATGCATGCCTATGGCCTCATCTCGAAAGCCTTTCCAGGGCATCGAGAGGGTAGCTTTGCTCCTCCCGGTAAAAGGGAAGTTGTCAGGGTGTACATGCTCGTACAACCAGATGACCAGCGTTGGCAAGGATGCATTCCTATGGCCTCATCTCAGAAGCCTTTTCAGGGCATCGGGAGGGCAGCTTTGCTCCTCCAGGTAAGAGGGAAGCTGCCGGGGTGTACGTTCTCGTACAACCAGACGGCCGGCGTCGGCAAGGATGCATGCCTACGGCCTCATCCCGAAAGCTTTTCTAGGGAATCGGGAGAGCAACTTCGCTTCTCTCGGTAAGATAAGTGGGAAATAGGTAAAATGCAGCCATGGACGTCGTAGCCACCATGACTAACTTCTAGCTGAAAAGCCAGAGGTTTGGTGGGTCTACCCGTCGGCCTATCGGACATCTGGGTCTAGGACTTGACGTTCACCCAGTGTGCCACCTCCAATTCTGGGTGCAGGGATTTCTACACCCAGTCTCGACAAATGGGAGAGGCAGACACCTTCAAGGAGATGGTCATCTGTAAGTGTAGATGACACATCTGATGGTGGCCATGCGTTTCAAAGAAAAGGGACAGGGGAAAACTCGACGATGCATTCATAAAACACGTAAGAAAATGTGGGTTCCCATGTAAAAAGGCCCGATGAAGGGATCGCAATCGAACTGATCTCGACCATACCAGGTGGATTCACTCAGTAGGGAGGGAGGCTGCCAGTACCTTCAGAAGCGTATCCGAAAGAATGCTACCTGGGCAAGTCCTCCGACCTTTCCCTTTGTGTGGGGAAGGTTCAGTACAGTTGGGGATCGAAGTAACATGGCTAAATCATAGGCATGATGGCAGGAAAAGAGGGAGCTTACCTGCAGGGAGTCACCGGTGGTGGTTGGAAGTACTTGCTCTGATGTGGTGAGAGGGTGTCGGGGCTCCAAGTAGCTCTCCTCTGAAATCACGCATCGGCCAAAAGCTCCCTCCTTTGGAATCTCAAAAAAGTGGTCCTCTTGAAGGGAGCGGAAGGTCCCTTTATATAGGGAATTACCTTCCTTCTTTGGGTGATCCCGGGATGGAAACTCTGCGTACATCTTTGTTCAATCCCGCGATCTGCATGATTGATTAATTGCTAGATTTAAGTAATTAAATCTTGCCATATCTTTCGAATAGATTTGAATTATTTGCTCAAGTGTCTAGCCGGTAGCCGTGGTAAGTCATCCTATTGCCAGGTAATGGAGATCGGTGTGTGCTAGGGACATAGCTGGTGTTTCAGGGGAATAGGCCGCGGTGGATAGCCGGGATTGTACACTGGCTGAGGACCCGGTGACCATGTTCTTTTCCCCGGAAGTTGGACTGAGCTTTGAGGGCGTGTCGATGAGTATACCTGCATGTTGGTGGAATAGCTAGGGATTAGCCACCAGGGTATTTTACTAGTGTGCCGGTGGTTGGCTGGCTGGTTTACGCAGCCACCCGATAGCTGTCAAACATGGGCTTCAACGCCAGCAAAGTGGGACTTCTCCGAGGTGGAGCTTGGGGAAACCAGCTATCCAAGTGATGTACTGGCATGCTGTTGGATGACCGGTTGATTTACCCGGCCGCTCGATAGATCTTAAGCATGGGGGTCAATAGACTGCCCCTCCCTAGGTGAGGTTGTAGGACTTTGGTGGAAGGAAACCGATGTCCTAGGGTTGAATGACCCTCCATGCGTAAGTGATAGACAATGTGAGGCTTCACACTTCATGAACATCAATCGCTAATTATGAAATAAGCTTTCCTAGGAGGTGCGTCAAGAGAAGTTTTGAGAAGTTCGGAGAGGATGCACTCTGAACCGTGATGACCGGACGTACACTCTTGATATCTTAACCGAGAGCTGCCACGGTGGTGTGGACTTATACTTCTGGTCGCCTAACCAAAAGATGCCTTGAAAAAAGGGGGGGCCAGACTTACACTTCCGGTCACATAACCAGAAGATGCCTTAGTGGGAGTTGGGCATACACTCTCGGTTACCTAACCGGGAGATGCCATAAAAGGGGATGGACTTACACTTCTGATTTTCTAACCGGAAGCCACCGTTGACGAGCTAGCATGCCGAGTGGTGAGTTGGAAAGTTATCCCTACCATTAACTAGCAGACATTAACCCTGTGCAGGCACGTGTCACGTCCGTGGTCTGAAATCTGCATGGTCGTCAGCACAGGCAATCGTCGCATCACCTTCCCTCGATTTTTGGCTCGACCGGTTGCTTAACTGGTAGCCACCTTGTGGTTGCTGGTAGCCAGGTGGTCACATGCATGCACTTTTTATGTCACGTCCCGTCGATTTTCCCCTATAAAAGGGACGCGAGGGCACCAAAGATTTTCATCCTTCTCATGAACTAAGGGTAGGGTTTTTGCATCTTCATCTTCTCCATCCTCTCATCAATGGTGATGTCTTGGCTTCCCCTCATTTTCTTCTCCCATCAGCGGCGATGTCCTATCTTCTTGTGGCTTCCTCGTTTTCTTCTCCCGTCGGCGACGACGTCCCGTCTTCTTGCGACTTCCTTGTTTTCTTCTCCCATCGGTGGTGATGTCTCATCTTCCAGTGGCTTCCTCATTTTCTTCTCCCATCGACGGTGATGCTCGTCTTCCAGCAGCTTCCTCATTTTTTTTCATCCTCGATCTTGTCCTCCGGCCCTATCTCCCTCGATGCCTAGGACGAAGAACGTCACAAGCCACGTCTAGTGGATGGCCGCCACATCTCTGGACCCCGTGTGGCAGTGGCTCGAGACCTTGCCCTCGGTGCTCAAGGATCTACTGGCGGAGGAGCTCACCTGTCCCGACCGCACGGAGGCCATCCATTTGCAAGTGTCTTACCTGCTTATGGATGGGGGGTGTGACTCATCCTCCACCGACGCTCTCTGCCGGTGGTGGTTGTTGGAGTGGCGTGGGGACCTTGACACCTCCGCTTCTCGCCCACCGGAGGAGGGCGCAGAAGGCGAGGGGTCGACGAAGGCTCCTCTTGAAGGCTCGCGGCACCGGACGCGTCGCAAGATGCTGGTCGGGAGACAGTAGCCCCTCTTGGAGTCTTCTGATGTGCCACTGGCAATGCCCGATGATGCAGGGTCGAATGTAGAGTCTGTCTGCATGGCGCTTCCATAGCATTAAACGACCGCCAGTTACGCTAAGGCGACAGCCGAGGGCGTCTCGCCTCCTGACGCTGATTAGGAGTTCGTTCTCCTAGTGGACGATCACCTAGGGGGGAGAAGCGTTTTATACAGTACGCCGGCTGACTTCGATTGGTTGCCGAAGGTGGAGCAATTGTTCATCGCATAGGGGCTGCTCTAGTTCGTCCGAGATTTCCGTCGGGTGGTGACCATCCCCGGCCTGGTTACCGAGATGTACTCCAACTTGTCTGAGGTAGAGTCGCAACACGTCATCAGCTTCCAAACTCTCTAACATGCTCTTGTTCAAGGTGCTTGGTCTCTACTCCACCAGGTTGGATGTCTTTGCTCCTCTGCCGAGCCTCCCTTGGAGTATCAGCGACATCAACGCAGTAGTTGCGACAGATGCCGGGTTGAGCAAGTGGGTGGTCAAGATGCGTGACCTGAACCCGATCACCCACCTCGTCTCTTTTATCCTGAACAACACTGTCCTACCGAAAGGGGGACATTAGGATGAGGTCAGTGTGGCGACTTAACTCGCAACTTTCACAGTGGTAACTGGTTGCCAGGTCAACTGGGCGGCGGCGGTCCGACGGTAGATGTGGAGCATTATCTACCCAGGGTGGAGACCTCCTAGCCAACTATTGTTCGGCAAGGCCATGGTCGAGTTGGCAGGCTTCCTACGCATTTCGACTGGTGGTCGACAGAAGGCGACACTCCTAACCCGGCCCATCACGGCAACCGATCTCGGTCATTACGAGAGGCTTGCTTCTAAATGAGCCAGCTCATCTGCTGGGACATCTGTTGGGCATTCGACCAGACGTTGGCTGACTACCTCTACCACCGCTTCACCTTTCCCAGGCAGAGTTCCGGGCCAGAGCGCGGCTGCCGGTGCGTCATCCACAAAGACCCTACTGAACTCCATGGGTGAATGCTTGCGCACGGTGATGGATCGACTAAGCGCTCAGGATGACATTCTTCTACGGGTGATGAACCGCAAGGACCAGCTGGTTAGGCTGCTGGAGCGGATGGAGGCTCGGGAAGTCGAGCTGGAGCGCTGAGCATCGGAGGTTCGAGCATCAGAGGGATAGTGACGCGGACTGACCTCATGTACCCTGCACCTTTTCTCTTGTCTGATCTGTAATCCAAGAGAGTTATCAATAATGCCAATTATCTTTTGCAAGAAATGTCTCTTGTGGATTATGCATCTAAGAATGTTTGCGTGTATGCGAGTAAAGTGTGAAGGAGTGATACAGAGAGGGTATTCGCGTCACAGCAGAAGTGCCAGATTGCTATAGCAATTGCCGGTTGATGATACCAGATAGCCTGCTGTTCCCCCTCATCGGTCAATCTTACCTCTGTGCGATGTAGCATTTTAGCCAAATCGCGGGTAGTGGCTTCCGACTCTCTGGCTCGGGTACTATGTTGCCGAAACTCCTTTGTTCCACGGATGTCAACTCCATTTGGGCTGTGGTGTCTCATGAGCAGCTACCGGCTGATTTACCTGGCAACCGATCGTTTCCCCATGTGACGTCTCGTTTGGCGTGGGCCCTTGTACTAGCGTCCAGTTGTCTAAGCTGGGCGATGCACGTGGACGGGCCTCCTTCATTCCCGCACAGAATGGTTAATGCCCTAATGTTGGACATATGTGAGGTGCCAACTATCTATGGGTAGCCGTGTCCCATAAGCGGCAGCCAGCTGATTGACCTGGCTTGCTTATTTACTCGCACACTTATTCGCACGTTAGTTCCCCTAGGCGGGGAGGAAGTGTCATTTCCTCCCCTTATCTATGAGCATAGGTAGTGATGTGTGTGAAGGTGTCGAGATATTCCATTATGGCCCCTCCTCCTATGTCCTGCCTCGTTGGTTCTGTAAAGGCGGCGGATGCCAAGTCTATCCATCAATGTTTTATGGACAGGAATAGTGGCCTGCAAGAGGTAAAGGGATTTTTCAAATGGCCACCTGTGATAGAGTCTGTGCAAGGTGGCTGTTCCAGCCCAATAGTGCTATCCGAACATGTAGGGGAATGAAAGGTGGCTCACCTCACAACAAAAGGAAACCACTGGACATTCACGTTGGTGGATTTGGAAACGTGGTTCCTTTGTCCAGCAAAAGCAACCCTAAGGCGACAAAGATAAGTCGAGAGGAGAGATCCGAAGGCTGTCCTTCTGCCCATAGTTATGCTAATTCTTCCTCTCAAGTTCGCTCTGGGGGTGTGCAGATAACAGATAGAATAGTACGGGTTCCAGAAACGTGGGCATTAGAACCTGGGGGTGGAAGCGACTTTCAACAGGATGCCAAGCCTAGTGCTGTTGAGGATGTAGCTACCAGTAGGTCTTCTGTGAGGGTTGCCAAGCCCTATCTTAATGACTTAGTTGGGATGTCAAGCCCTAGGACAAGAGAAAAGGGAGAAGTGGGTGTCGGCAAATGGGTTCTGACACCTGGTTGTATTGGCAGACTTTGATGGGTTGCCAAGCCCGGAAGAGAGGAGACACTTGGTCAATCGCGACAAGTCAGGTATAGGACTACCAACAACAGGCGGAATCCTAAAATCTACCATTCCCCTTTATAGAAGTCCGTATGCTTTCAGGACTCAACAACCAGTAACTTTTCTTCTTTTTCTTTTATATATATATATATATATATATATATATTCTTTTCCTTTTCCTCTTTTTTTTTTCTTTTCTATTGAAGAAGGATTCTAGCCACTGACTTTTCTTCTTCTTCATTTTTCTCTTTTTTTTTTTCGTTTTCTTCTTTTTGCTATTCTTTCTCTTTACAAAATAGAAGAAGGAAATAAAACTAAATTAAAAATGCTATTAGCCCTCCCCACGTGCTGTTGGCAAGTAGAGTAACCTAACGGTGTTGCGACCGGGTCCAAGGGGGATACCTTACCTAGAGGGAGCCAAAGTTGGTGATCTCCCTCATTGTCAGGTGGCACTCGGGCTAGGTAAAAGACGGGAACTTGGAGGCTCATTTGGGGGGGGAGAAGTGATCTCCCACCGGTATTTTGCAATCGCTCGGAATCAGCACAAACTATGGAGATAAAGACAAACCCAGATTACTCACCCTGCTTTGTCTTGATGCTGTCGGAGTTAAAAGTTTGGATGCTCGGGTTTTTAGTGTAGTAACCCGGTTATATTTGGTAAAACTCTTGGGGTTAGTGGTTCGTCCCAAAGGTCTTGATAGCTTTCTTGAGCCAAATATGCTACCTGCTACTGCAAACTATTCTCACCACCGACCGTGGACGCGGCTACCGGGTAGGGCTGATACGGCAGTCAATGGAAGGTCGGTTGGACGATGGAGTCTGTAAGGCATTGGGGTAATAGGCTATGAACAAGGGCATTTTCATTTTGTAATTCACTCAGTCTATTATACTCTTCAGTATTTCATATTGATTCATCGATTTTATCTGTCAACATTTGGATTTGTAATGATATATTTGATTTGTAATTTTGATTTTCATTTATATGATTATAATTTGAATAATAATTCTACATTCCTAAATTGCCATTACAGTCTCATAAATTAGAATTGTCATTCCAGTTATAATTATTTTGAGAATTGGCATTAAGTCCTAAATCATGTTGTGAAGAGTAATCATTAAACCCCATAGGTAAATGGTTTCTTCTAACATAATTAGAATAATTATAATCCTCATAACTAATTCCTAGAACAATCCCAAAATCACCCCTATACGAGTTATATGAGTCCATTATGTAATTCAAAATTTAGATACAAGACTCTACCCTGGAATAGCAATAAGACTTTGTAATAAAATTTAACAATAGCTATGCACATAAATCATATTGCAATCCTAGCTAACACCAAAATAGCAAAAAGTAACACCAATTGCAAGAAATTAAGCAATCCCCAACAACGGTGCCAAAAACTTGTTTCACTTCTCCTAACACAACACTTGTAATTCAATTGTTATATAAATTGTGTTTGCGAAATATTTTAATTCACTGCAAGTGCATGGGATTAGATGTAATTAGTGTACAAGTACGAGTTTGTCCACAGGGACTAGTTTTTGCTTGGTGTTTAGCTAAATTGATGATTTCAATTAAGTGAAACAATTGATTAAATATCTTATAAGCAATGTCACGGTTGCCTTGTTCCAATTAACCAC
The DNA here is from genome assembly GCA_024699675.1 of Amphibolis antarctica. Classification (NCBI taxonomy): domain Eukaryota; kingdom Viridiplantae; phylum Streptophyta; class Magnoliopsida; order Alismatales; family Cymodoceaceae; genus Amphibolis; species Amphibolis antarctica. The sequence continues at coordinate 42,155 of JAMKPZ010000111.1, forward strand.
TAGGATGGTTTTTAAATACCGATTGTGTTACACTTTCCAGAGGATTTTACTTCCAAATATTTAATTCTTATAAAGCTTTAACCTTATACACTTTAATTTGCATAAAATTTAACATTCTTCACAAGAGGAGCACTTAACCCTCGAGATAGTTCGTGGGTAAACATCTTTACCCTCGAACTTACTCGAGTGTTATGTTGAAATTGTGAGTTTCAAATGTAAAATAGTATGATTCAAATTGGCTAAAACTTCTAAGAGTTGAATGATTATATTTTTGGTCTTTTTATATATTTCAACACACAACACACAATACAATGCAAGAAACACAATAAAATACAAACAACTTGTAGAATTAAACATGCAACATTTAACATTATAGAAAATATAAAAACATAGTCTAACTACCATAACTAAGTTGATAAAGTGTGTGATTGTAGATTTGAGTGTAGTTGTAAAAAGGTAAAGTAAAATAAAGAAAATAAAAATGGAAAGAACACCTAATGCTTCACTATAATTTCTCCCTTGGAAACTTACTTAGGCTGGGAACTTCTCTTTGTCTTTACTTCCAGTCCACCAGGTTGTCAATCTGGCAAGCCTTCCTTTCGACCTTGCAATGAGATTGTGGGGCGTCAATCCATAATTACACCAAGGAATAGAGGTGGAAGCAGCTAGCGCCGAGAGTCTCTCTTTCAAGGATACACTCAGGTCAAGAAAAGAACAACAAACACACTACGTGAATGATTGGAGAAGAGGAGGTTGTCAATCTCCTCTCAAAAGAGATGAATGGGTGGATGATGGAAGATGGAGAAGATGGAAAATGCTTTGTAACTGGTAAGCGAAGGAAGAAGAGAGGAGGGGGTTTAGTTTCAAGGCTACGGGACTATTTTATAGATGGGAGGATTGGCAGTTCATGAGCTAACAATTAGCAGAAGTCATGGAGCACGTTCAGACGTGCAAGATCAACCCATACAATCCACTTCTTTAACCAGTCCGTCCACGTTCTTCACAGTTGAGCTTTAGCTAAATCAATATTTAATTCCTCTTTGCCATGTATTTTCTTGTAGTTACTTATTGAATTTCCTTGCAAATACTTAAGAAATTTCTTTCATGAAACTCATCATATTATAGGAGAAATAATTCATACCATTCAAATCTTAACTATAATCACAATTGCTTTAATATCAATGAAATTCATTGCATAGAACAAACAGGGTACAGGTCCAAGGGTAAACCAGTTTACCCTCATGTAAGTTCGTGGGTAAACCCTTAACGCTCACAGAATGGTCCATGGGTAAACAGCGTAACCCACAGATAAGTCTGTGGGTAAATAGCTGAACCCTCAGACTTGCATTTAAGCATAAATCACGAGTTTTCTCTGTAAATTAATCATTCTATCAGCAACCTAAATAGTCAAATATCAATCATTCATTCCTTTCTCAATAGGTAATAAACATAAACATAATTAATGACTCAAAACTTAATTCATGCATCATTAAAGTGAATAATCGTGCATACTGCTCAAAAGTATAGTTAACCTTGTAATCATCGTAATTCAATGCAAAATGCAAATAAAACTCATTAAAACACATGAATTAATATCAATAAAATGCACACTTTTGAGTTTGAATAGGTGGCCAGAGGATTGGACTTACGCCACTGGTAGGTGCATCAGAGGTGACCAAAGAATTGGACTTACACCTCTGGAAGGTGCATCAGAGGCGGCAATTCAGTGAAAATGAACGAAATGCCTACAAATCCACCTAGGGGCCACACGAGGACTTAAGAAGTCAGGTCTTGGGGCACTCACCGAGGCCACGAAGCACAAGTGAGCATCGAGCAATGGCGCAAAGGAAACGAAAAGATGGAAAACGTAGGGAAGTCCGCTAGCCCTAGTGAACTTTTGCCCACCCCTGGTAGAAGCCATGGACAACCAAGGGGATCGGTTATTAGCAAAAGACCCATCTCCTCCCTTCATGATAGGGGGGAGGGCGGAGAGGATGACTAACTTGTAGGAAGGTTGAGCTGGAGTCATCACCGATGAGCTCTCCTACACGGATGATTAACTATTGACAAAGGTCAGTAGCTAGACGAACAAGTAGTCACCGTCAAGGAAGCTGGAACGCTTGGACACTCGAGCAGTAGTGGGATCAAAGAGTCCAACCTCCCCCTGATGGTAAGGAGGGGTCTATTTATAGGCTGAGGTCACAATATTTTGCAACATTGGATTTTTGAGCATAGGAAAGCTAAGTGTCACACATGTTACATTGATTGGGTGACAATTGGGCTCGCCATACTCCTGGAATTATCAAGAGATGTTGGCACTCTAGGTCAAAATTCCACCATTCTAGCTGAAATTCCATCGAATTAGCCGACCCTGGTCGCGGAAGAGCAGTGCTCATTGGCTTGTTGCAGTGTGTCCCTAAGTGCTTTAGAAGTGACCAGTGCAAGGGGTCGGAAGTCTACTATTTTGGTCAAAATTTCATCATCTCTGTCACGGAAGGCCAAAGACCTGCACTTGTGTGGTCAGTTACTTAGGGACTGGTCTCACACTTGGAAGGTGCATCAAGGGCAGTTGGCGGGGACCAGACATCCACTGTCTAGGCTAAAAGTCTTCCCACCTACCATCAGATGACCAATCCATTCTAGGACTTGATCGATTGCAACACTTCTGGAAGGTGCATCAGAAGTGACAAGAGGATTGGACTTACGCCTATAAAAGGTGCATTAAAGACAGCCAAAGAATTGGACTTATGCCTCTGGAAGGTACATTATAGGTGGCCAGGAGGCACCAGAGAAACCACACTTAGGACCATGAGAGCTAGACTTATACTCTCAAAGGATTCATTGAGAGATGCCTAAATAGTGCCTCATCATTTCTTGTGTGGATGATGCAAGGTGCACATGTGAATGATGTGGGAATGACATTGAGTGCAAGATAAGTGAGGAGAGACGAATATCTACGACGCGGCAAGAAAGTCAGCTACCGAAGTGTAGCCAAGTCATTGTAGCAGTTGCCGGCTGCTTGAGCCAGGTGATTGTTTAGACTCAAAAGTGTGCATTTTATGGATATTAATTCATGTGTTTTAATGAGTTTTAGTTGCATTTTGCATTGAGTAATGATGATTACAAGGTTAACTATACTTTTGAGCATTATGCATGTTTATTCACTTCAATGATGTATGAATTAAGTTTTAAGTCATGAATTATTTTTGTGGTGATTACCTACTAGAAAAGGAATAAATGATTGATAATTGACTCTTTAGGTTACTGATAAAATGATTAATTCATAGAGAGAGAAAAATCATGATTTATGTCTAAGTGCAATATCCAAGGGTTAAGTTGTTTGCCCACAAACTTACACGAGGGTAAACTAGATTACCCTCGAGCCTATGCCTTGCTTATTCTATGCGATGAATTTCATTGATGTAAGAGCAATTACAATTATAGTTAAGGTTTAAATATTATGAATTATTTGTCCTATAATATGATGTATTTCACGGAAGGTATTCCTTAAGTATTTGCAAGGAAATTAGTATAAGAGGAGAATTGAGAAAATTAATCAAGCTGAAGCTCAACCATGGAGAACGTGGACGGACAGGCTAAAGAAGTGGGCTTGCATGGGATGATCTCACACATCCAAATGTGCACCACATCCTTGTTAACTGCTAGCTCATGAACTACCACTCCTTCAACCTATAAATTAGTCTCATAGCCATGAAACTTACCCCCCCCCCTCTTCTTCCTCAGATCACCATTCACAGGGCATTCTCCATCTTCCACCTTCCACCCACTCACTTCTTCCAACAGGAGATTGACGACCTCCTCTTCTCCTATCACTCCCTTAGTGTGTTTGTTGTTCTTTTCTCAACCTAAGCGTATCCTTGAAGAGGGGCTAGCTAGCTACTTCATCCTCTGTTCTTTGGTGTAATTGCAGAGTGATGCCCAAAATCTCACTACAAGGTCGAAAGGAAGGCTTGCCAAATTGACGACCTAGTGGACTAGAAGTAAAGACAAAGAGAAGTTCTCAGCCTAAGCAAGTTTCGAAGGAAGAAATTATAGTGAAGCATTAGGTGTTCTTTCCTTTTCTTTTATTTTTACTTTGCCTTTATATTTACATTCAAATTTACAAACACCCATCTCTTCAACTCACTTACGCTATTTAGAGAATGATTTCATGTTTATTGTAATGTTGAATATTGCATTTTATTTTCACAAGTTATTCGTACTATGTTATGTCTCATGCATTGTGTTGTCTGTTGTGTTCTAAAATATTTAAAAGACTAAAAATATAAGTATACAACTCTTAGAAGTTTCAGCTAATTCAAATCGTACTATTTAAACATCTAAAACTCACTTTTATCGCACTACCCACGAGTAAGTTTGAGGGTAAAGACACTTACCCATGAGCCACCTCGACGGTTAAGTGCCTTCTCTGTGCAAAATGACAAGTTACATGCAAACTGAAGTGTATAATGTTCAAACTTAAAAAGAATTAAATATTTAGAAGTAAAACTCACTGGATAGAGTCTTTCAGTGCAAAGTTCAAATCATTTACTAAAAAATTAATTTTAAAATCAAATATTCTAAGTGTTGAAGAAATTAGAGTTAATGAAAAATTCTCTAGAAGATACAATTTAATAAGTACTTAAAGAGCATCCTAGCGATTAATTGGAACAGAGCAACTATGACATTACTTAAAAGAAATATAATTAATTGTTCCATTAATTGAATACTCTAATTTAGCTAAACATCAAGTAAAACTAATCCTTGTGAACAAACCTAGACTTGCACACTAATTACATCTAAACTCATGCACTTGTGGTGAAATTAAAATATTTTGCATACACAATTTTAATTTTTACAAGAACTTAATCACAAGTGTTGTGTAAAATTGGAACAAGTTTTTGGCGTCGTTGCTGGGGATTGCTTAATCTCTTGCAATTGGTGTTGTTTTTTGCTATTTTGGTGTTTAGCTAAGGTTGCAATATAATTTAGTTGCATTTACTGTTATTGAATTCTATTTCAAAGTCTTATTGCTATTCTAAAGTAGAGAAGTGTTTTTAACTTCTGAATTTCATAATGGACTCATATAGCTCATATTGGGGTGATTGTAGGGTTGTTCCAGGAACTAGTTATGAGGATTATAATTATTTTAATTATGTTAGAGGAGATTATTCACCTAAGGAGTTTAATGATTACTCTTCACAACATGTTTTAGAAGGACTTAATGTTAATTCTCAAAATAGTTATAACTAGAATGAAAATTCTAATTTATGGGAATGTAATGACAATTCAGGAATGCAAAATTATTATTCAAAGTATAATCATATGAATGAAAAGAAAAATTATCAATTAAACATATCATTACAAATACAACAATTAACAGATAAAATATATGAATCGATGAGAAATATTGAAGAGAGTAATAGATTGAATGAATTAGAAAATGATAATTATTTAAACTGGTCAATCTTACAGGAGGATCAAAATGTTCAAGGAATTAATTCTGGTTTAACAAATCTTAATAGTGATTTGCCAATGAATGCTGGAAGTAATCAGAATTATATTAATCAAGAATTATCATTGGTGATTGAACAACTATTGAATAGAGTTAATGAATCAATATAACAAACTAAAGACAATAAGATGTTAAATGAGTATGGAAATAATGATAATCTAAATTGGACAAATGAAATTTATCAAGATGTGAACTCATTAAGAGATATGTTATTTATAGATGAAAATATACAACCATTTGAGGTAATGGAAGAAAATTAGTATAATGATTCAACTGCATTTAATCATATGGAAAAATTAGATGAAATTCAAAGATCAATAGATGTATTTTTAAGAAATTCATCTGATTTTAATCTATCTGAACCAGATAATATGTCAAAAGAAGAATCAAAAGATGTAAGTATTATGTTAAAATCTGGTGCAACTTATGAAGGTCCTAAAAAGAATGAAGAACAAGTTAATGATAATTTCACAAAGGAAGAGGAAACTAATGTAAAATCTAGTCCAGAAAACAAATTCAATGCTAAATTAAAGGACAATACAAAAATTGAAAAGAATACAGAATCTGGAAATAGTAAAGAAATTGAAACTAAAATTATTAAGAAAGATGTTAAGAATGGAGATAAGTTAACAAATGAAAATCATTTTCCATTTCCACATAGAATGAGAAATGTTAAGGATCAAAAATTGGAACAAATCAGTAAAATATTTGAGCAAGTTAAAGTAAATATACCACTGTTATAAATTATTAGACAGGTTCCTTCTTATGCTAAATATCTTAAAACTCTTTGTACCAAGAATAGAAGGAAGAAAATTTTAAGAAAGGAATTTCTAGCTAAAGAGGTAAGCTCTTTATTAATTAATCCTGTACCTGAAAAATTAAATGATCTGGGAAGTCCTGTTATTTTCTATTATATAGTAGACTGTTATTTAAATATAGTATTAATAGACTTAGGAGCTAGAATTAATGTTATGCCTAATTTTGTTTATGCAAAGTAAAAATTGGATAATATCAAACCTACTAGAACATTTATTCAACTAGCAGATAAATCCATAAGAACACCTTTAGGAAAAGTGGAAGATATTTTAGTAAAGGTTATGGAATTTGTCTACCCTGTTGATTTTACTGTAATGAAAACAAATGCATCAAATATAAGTCAAGATCAAACTATAATTATTTTAGGAAGGCCATTTTTAGCTACAACTGATGCTTGCATAAGTTGTAGAAATGGTTGGATGGAATTACCTTGGGGTGATCAAAAGTTAGAACTGAATATTTTCAATGGAGTCAAGAAAAATTTTAAAGAACTTCAATTTAAAAATTTTAAAGTTAATCTAATCAAAAATTTTAAAATAGATGAGGATTTAGATGTAGAAGAATTAGATCATGTTGAAAGATGTGTAATACCAACTGAAGACATGTTGAAAGAAGAAATATCTAAGCAAACCAAAATTATGGACATAAACAAAGAAAAATTCAAAAATGATAACAAATCTTTAATTATAGAATATCCTGTTCTTGAACTAAAACCACTTCTAGAAAATCTAAAATATGCATTTTTTGAGAAAAATGAAACTCTACCAGTCATTATTTCTTCTGAATTAACAACAATACAAGTAGAAAATCTTTTAAAAGTGTTAAGAAAGCATAAAGTACCAATAGGATGGCAGATGTCATACATAAAAGGTGTAAGTTCAACTATTTGTCAACATAGGATTAATCTGGAATCTAAAATTCAACCTGTTAGGCAACCACAGAGAAGATTAAATCTGAATATTAAAGAGGTTGTTAAAAAGGAAATTTTGAAATGGTTAGACAATGATATAATTTATCCAATATCTGATAGTTCTTGGGTAAGTCTAGTGCAGGTAGTACCTAAGAAATCTAGGATAACAGAGAAAATGTTAACAAGGAATTAGTTCCAACTAGAGTTCAAACTAGTTGGAGGGTTTGTATCAATTGCAGAAGACTGAATGCAGCAACTAGGAAAGATCACTTTCCACTGCCTTTTATAGATCAAATATTAGAAAAATTGGCAGGGCATGAGTATTATTGTTTCTTAGATTTAGATTATAATCAAATCCCTATTGCACTTGAGGATCAAGAGAAAACAACTTTTACATGTCTTTTTCGAACATTTGCCTTTAGTCATATGCCTTTTGGGCTATGCAAGGCACCTGCTACATTTCAAAGATATATAACAAGCATCTTCACAGATTTTATATATGAATTTTTACAAGTATTTATGGATGATTTTTCTATACATGGGAACTCATTTGAAAATTGTTTAAGTAATTTAGGAAAAGTGTTAGAGAGATGTGAACAGAAAAAGTTAGTATTGAACTAAGAAAAATGCCAATTTATGGTTAAAGAAGGAATAGTTTTAAGACATTATTTCTGCTGAAAGTATAAAAGTTGACAAAGCAAAAGTGGAATTAATATCTAATTTACCTATTCCCAAAATAGTTAAAGATATAAGAGCATTTTTAGGACATGCTAGTTTTTGTAGAAGATTTATTAAAAACTTTAGTAACATTGCTTGACCTTTAACTCAATTATTAATCAAGGATGCACAATTTGATTTTAATGAGGAATGCACGAAAGCTTTTTATTTTCTAGAAGAAGCCCTGACCACTTTACCCATAGTTTATGCACCCGATTGGTCTCAACCTTTCGAATTAATGTGTGATGCATTAGACTGTGCTTTAGGTGCAGTCTTGGGTCAGAAATTAAACAAACTACCAAGAGTAATTTATTATGCTAGTAAGACAATGAATGAAACGCAAATTAATTACAGTGTAACTGAAAAAGAATTTCTAGCATAGGAATTTGCCATAGAAAAATTTAAGTCTTATCTAATAAGCAATCACACTATCATTTAGCACTAAAGTATTTGTTAGTGAAAAAAGATGCTAAACCAAGGCTTATAAGATGGATTTTGTTATTGCAAGAGTTTGACTTGGAAATTAAGGATAAGGTTTTGAAAACATTGTAGCAAATCATATGTCTAGGTTAGATGCTTCATTTCTTTCTAGTCCACCTATAGATGACACATTTCCAAATGAGCAATTGTTTATGCTAAATTCCTGCCCATGGTATGCTGATATAGTTAATTATTTGGCTATGGGTTTAGTACCTCATGATTGGTCTAGTTTAGATAAGAAAATATTCTTTTCGTGGGTTAAATTCTTCTTTTGGGATGATCCATACCTATTTAAGAAATGCCCTGATCAGATTATGAGGAGATGTATCCCAGAAACAGAAACTCAATCAGTGTTGTCATTTTGTCATGATCAACTTACTAGAGGACATTTTGGAGCTAAAAAGACTGCTTTAAAAGTACTTCATAGTGGCTTATATTGGCCAACATTGTTTAAAGATTATGAATATTGTAAAAAATGTGTTCAATGCCAAAAAGTAGGTCAAATTATAAAACAAAATATAATGCCATTAAATCCTATCCAAGAGGTAGAATTTTTTGATGTATGGGGTATAGATTTCATGGGACCTTTTCCAAATTCAAATGGTTTCGTTTATATCCTCTTGGTAGTAGAATATGTTACCAAATGGATAGAGGCAATTCCTATTTAAACTAATGACTCTATAATAGTAATGAGATTTTTAAGGTCTAATATAATATCTCGATTTGGTATTCCAAGTGAAATTATCAGTGATAGGGGAACTCATTTTTATAACAAAAATTTTGAGAAGTTATTGAAAAGATATGGAGTGTTGCATAAGTTAGCTATTCCTTACCATCTGCAAACTAGTGAACAAGTTGAAAGTACTAACAAACAAATTAAAGGAATTTTAGAAAAAGTAGTAAACACTACTAGGAGAGACTGGTTAAATAAGCTAGATGATTCTCTTTGGGCATATAGAATAGCTTATAAAACAATGTTAGGGACAACTCCATATAAATTAGTGTATGGAAAGACTTGTCATTTACCTGTAGAATTAGAACATAAAGTATTATGGGCACTTAAGCAATTGAATTTAAATATGAAAACAGCAGGAAGTAATAGACATGTACAATTAGTGGAGTTAGAGGTATTGAGAAATATGGCCTATGAAAGTTCAAAAATAGCTAAAGAAAGGATGAAAGCATGGCATGATAAAAGAATTTTACAAAGAATATTTGAAAAAGGACAAGAAGTTTTAGTATATAATTCAAGACTACACTCTTTCCTAGGAAAATTAAAGTCCTAATGGACAAGTCCATTTGTTATTAAACATGTTTATCCATACAAAGCAGTTGATTTAGAGGATCTTCAAAGTCATGAAATTTCTAAAGTTAATGGTCAAAGATTAAAATATTTTTTAAAATTTTCAGAGAGGAAAGAGGTGGAGGTTGTTGACTTAGAAGGAGATTAAAAGAATACTTAATATATATATATATATATATATATATAATAAAATATAAAAATAAATTATAAATATAAAATATATAATTTATAATACAAAAACAAGTATAGGTTTTAAAACTAGACTAAAAAAAATTAAAAAATAAAAATATATATAATATAATATATATTATAAAAAAAAAAATAAGATATAAACACAAATATAAAATATATATATATATATACACATAACATAAAAAAATATATTTAAATTTACACAGTTTATTTAAGTAAGTTGTAAGGTGTCAGTATAAAATAATAATAATAATTTGAACTGCTACTTTGTTTTATTTTGAGTCTCTTCGAGGGTTATCCTAGTTACCCTCAGAGTTGGTTCGAGGGTTATCTTGTTTGCCATCAAGTTACGTTGAATTATATAAAGCAAAACAAAAGGAGTCACTTCGAGGGTTATCCTATTTACTATTCTGAACTTTTTTTGCAATCCATTTTTGATAATATATGTGTTCAAAATATTTTAATTTCACTGCAAGTGCACAGGTTTAGATGTAGTTAGTGTGCAAGTACAGGTTTGTCCACAAGGATTAGTTTTGCTTGGTGTTTAGCTAAATTGGTGTATTCAATTAATAGAACAAGTAATTATATTTCTTTTAAGCAATGCCACAGTTACTCTGTTTTAATTAACCACTAGGATGCTCTTTAAATACCTATTGCATTTTACCTTCCAAAGAATTTTTCATTAACTTTAATTTCTTCACCACTTAGAATATTTTGATTTTAAAAGTATTCTTTTAATAAATGATTTGAATTTTGCACTGAAAGACTCTATCCAGTGAGTTTTACTTCCAAATAATTAATCCTTCTTAAGTCTTAACATTATACACTTCAATTTGCATATGATTTGTCATTTTGCGCAGAGATGGCACTTAACCCTCGAGGTAACTCGTGGGTAGACGTCCTTACCCTCGAACTTACCCGAGAGTTGTGCGATAAATGTGAGTTTTAGAAGTTTAAACAGTATGATTCGAATTAGCTAAAACTTCTAACAATTGAATACTTATATTTTTGATCTTTTTATATATTTCAAACACAACAAACAACACAATGCATGAAACACAATAAAGTACGAATAACTTATAAAATTAAAATGCAACATTCAACATTACAGTAAACCTAAAACTATTCTCTAACTATCGTAACCAAGTTGATAAAATGGGTGTTTGTAAATTCGAGTGTAAATATAAAGGCAAAGTAAAAATAAAAGAAAAGGAAAAGGAAAGGAACACTTAATGCTTCATTGTAATTTCTCCCTTCGAAACTTGCTTAGGCTGGGAACTTCTCTTTGTCTTTACTTCTGGTCCACCAGGTCGTCAATCTGGCAAGCCTTCCTTTCGACCTTGCAATGACATTATGGGTCGTCAATCCGCAATTACACCAAGGAACAAAGGAGGAAGTAGCCGATGCCGAGAGTCTCTCCTTCAAGGATACACTTAGGTTAAGAAAAGAACAGCAAACACACTAAGAGAGTGGTTCGAGAAGATGAGGTCGTCAATCTCCTCTCGGAAGAGATGAGTGGGTGAAGGATGGAAGATGGAGAAGGCGGAGGATGCCTTGTGAATGGTGCCCCAGAAGAAGAGGACGGGGGGTTGTTTACATGGCTAAGGGACTATTTTATAGATGGGAGGAATGGCAATTCAGCAGTTAACAAGGGTGTGGTGCACATGCAGATGTGTGAGATCATTCTAGGCAAGCCACTTCTTTAACCCATTTGTCCACGTTCTTCACAATTAAGCTCCAGCTAAATTAATATTTAATTCTACCTTGATACGTATTTCCTACAGTTACTTATCGAATTTCTTTGCAAATGCTTAAGAAATACCTTTTGTGAAACACATCATATTACAAGAGAAATAATTCATAACATCTAGATCTTAACTATAATCGCAACTACTTTTATATCAATGAAATTCATCGCAGAGAACAAACAGGATACAGGTCTAAGGGTAAACCAGTTTACCCTCGCATAAGTTCGTGGGTTAACACTTAACGCTCGTAAAATGTTCTAAGGGTAAATAGCTTAACCCAAGGATAAGTCTGTGGGTAAACAGCTTAACCCACGGATAAGTCTATGGGTAAACACTTAACCCACAAACTCTGCACTTAGACATAAATCACGATTTTTTTCTATAGATTAATCACTTTATCAGCAACCTAAAGAGTCAATTATCAATCATTCATTCCTTTTTCAATAGGTAATCAACACAAACATAATTAACAACTCAAAACTTAATTCATGCATCATTAAAGTGAATAAACGTGCATAATGCTCAAAAGTATAGTTAACCTTGTAATCATTATAATTCAACACAAAATGCAACTAAAACTCATTAAAACACATGAATTAATATCAATAAAATGCACACTTTTGAGTCTGAACAATTACCCTTGAAGTTAGTTTGAGAGTTATCCCATTTACCCTCAAGCTAGGTCAGTAATATTTAAAATATAACAAAAGGAGTCACTTCAAGGGTTATCCTATTTACCCTCAGAGTTAGTTCGAGGGTTATCACGTTTACCCTCGACCTGTGTGTACCCTCTCTTTCATCCAGCTATCACCCAGAAGCCCATGGGTTCCCACTAGCTCCGCCGGCAGATGGACCGAGGTACAGAGAATTGAAAGGTGATTGTGTGAGCGCATTACCACATGGGGCAGATGGCTCGTTGAACAGAGTCACCACCTTATTTTTGGGTAGAAAATAAGGAAAATCGGATGGGGAAGTGTCCTTCCACCATCGAAACAATAAAACCACAAGAATGACGCAAAATTGTGTAACGATATATGAAACGTGAGAGAACAAGATATGGGGCTCAGGGTACTATTGGGGAAGGTGTTAAGCACCCCCAGACAGCCCGAGCAATCCCAGCCTCTCTCTGGCTCTAAAAATGAAAAAACACGACAGTCAGTCCGGCCACGCCTAGCCTCATCCTATAAGTCTTTCTAGGGGATCGGGAGGAATAGCCTCATTCCTTCCGATAAAAAAAGTGAAGATCAACCAATGCTAGGATTCGTACGGGATCTAGCAATAAAGGGGAGAGAGAAAGACATGGCGGTCACCCATGCAAACCATTCGACTGAAGAGCTAAAGGTCTAGTGAGAGGGCCGACTAGAACATCAGATTTTTTGGGGAAGGGTACCGATTGCCATGTAGCATGCCACCTCTCCTACTGGGGACAAGAGTTCATGTACCCAGTTCAGCCAGGGCCGGCAAGGGTGCATGCCGGCGGCCTCATCCCGGAAGCCTTTCCGGGGCATCGGGAGGATAGCTTTGCTCCTCCCAAAGATTGAGGACCGTCAGGTTGTACATGCTGGTATGCCCGAACGGTCGACGCCGGCAAAGATACATGCCGGCGGCGTCATCCCAGAAGCCTTTCTGGGGCATCAGGAGGGCAGCTTTGCTCCTCCCGAAGATCAGGAACCATCGGGTTGTATATGTTCGTATGCCCGAATGGCCTGGATGCATGTCAGTGGCGTCACCCTGGAAATCTTTCCGGGGCATCAAGAGGGTAAACTTACACCTCCCAGAAAATGGGAACCGTTGGGTCGTACATGTTCGTACGCCCGAACGGCCGCCACCAGCAAGGATGCGTGCTGGTGGCATCATCCCAAAAATCTTTCCGGGGCATCGGGAGGGTAGACCTACACCTCCCAGAAAATAGGAACCATCGGGTCATACATGTTTGTATGCTCGAACGTCCGCCGCCGACAAGGATGCATGCCGGTGGCGTCATCCTAGAAATCTTTCTAGGGCATCGGGAGGGTAGACTTACACCTCCCTAAAAAATGGCAACCGTCGGGTCGTACATGTTCATATGCCCAAACGGCTGTTGTCGGCAAGGATGCATGCCGGTGGCATCATCCTGGAAATCTTTCTGGGGCATCAGGAGGGTAGACATACACCTCCTCGAAAAATGGGAACTGTCGGGTCATACATGTTCGTACGCTCGAACGGCCACCGTCGGCAAGGATGCATGCCAGTGGCGTCATCCCAGAAACCTTTCTGGGGCATCGTGAGGGTAGACTTACACCTCTCGGGAAAACAGGAACTATCGGGTCGTACGTGTTCACACGCCCGAACGGCCGCTACCGGCATGGATGCATGTCGATGGCGTCATCCCGGAAACCTTTCCGGGGTATTGGGAGGGTAGACTTACACCTCCCAGAAAGACGGGAACCATCGGGTCGTACATGTTCGTACGCCCGAACGGCCGCTGCCGGCATGGATGCTTGCCGATGGCGTCATCTCGGAAACCTTTTCGGGGCATTGAGAGGGTAGACTTACACCTCCTGGAAGAAATATGCGGAAATCGAATAAAACGCGTAAAACCCATGGGGAAACTATGAGTTTCCACGTAAAAAGGACTCAACGAAAGGGTCGCGACTGAACCGAACTCGACCGTGCCGGGTGGATTCATCCGGCCTGGAAGGAGGCTCCCGGTACCTTCGAAAGTGTCTCTGAAGGAATGATACCCGGGCATGTCCTCCGACCTTTCTCTTGCATGGGAAAGGCCTAGCATGGTCGGGGCTCAAGAAAAGTGTCATTAAATCATACGTAAAACGACGAGGAAGGAACGGCTTACCTGCAGGGAGTCATCGGCAGTGATTGGAAGTCCTCGCTCCGATGCGACGAGAGGGCGTCGGGGATCCAAGCAGCTCTCCTTCCTCAGAACCTCCAACCAGCGTCTTCTCCAAGGGGTGAATGCGTGCATTCATGGGAGGGGGAAGCCCTCCTTTTATAAGGGGTCACCTTCCTTCTTTGGGGGGATCCAAAGATGGAACCTAGCACATGTCTTGGTTCAATCACGCGGTTTGCGTGATTGTTTGATTGCGAGATTTAAGTGATTAAATCTCATCATATCTTTCTAATTGATTCGCCTTACCTTTTTGTGTAGTTAACCAGCAGCCACTATGTGGTAGGAGGATACCGGTTGGTTCTATCCGGCTACCACACAAAGGCTATCATGTTGGCTTAGTTGGGGGATTTTGGGAGCCGGTTGTCGGATTTTTGTACCGGTATGCTGGTGGCGGGCCGGCTGGCCTCCCGATCCATCTGTTCAAATGTGGGCTTTGGGGAGCCGGTTGCCAGATTTTTGTACCGGTATGCCAACGACAGGCTGGCTGGCCCTCCGATCTATCTGTTCAAGTATGGGCTTTGGGGAGCCGGCTACCAGATTTTTGTACCATTATGCCGGCGGTAGGCCAGCTGGCCCCCCGATCCATCTGCTCAAGTATGGGCTTTCAAGAGCCGACTACCAAATTTTTCTACCGGTATGCCAACGGCAAGCCAGCTGGCCCCCGATCAACCCATTTAAGCATGGGGTCAACACTGTGTAAAACAAAGAAAGAAGAAAAAGTAAAACATTGTGGAGATAAACCTTGCATAAGTCCAAGGGTTATCTAGTTTACCCATGGACTATCATGAGGGTTAACGCTCTATGAGCCAAATATGGTTTTGTTTGCTAAGAAATGTAATTTTTAAGCATAGGGTTTACTAAAATTAAACAATGTTAATCATTCGAGTGGGATTATAGGTTATTTCATAATTTGAGTGATTAAGAGAATATTTTTAAAGATAAATACAATTTGGTGGATTGCTTAATGAATGTAAAGTTTGAGAAAAATGCAACTCACAAAACATGCACAATTGTAACAAAGTGTGTTCATAAAAACTAATTTCACTATAATAGTTGAAATTGAACAAGTTTTGTGGATATTTATCCATCGAACTGGTGAAGGAAAAATTTTGAAAGAGGCTTACAAACCATTCCATCTGTTTAAAATTAAGAACACAAAAAATTAAGAATACATACAAAATTGAAATACAAAGAATTAAAATTTGAAACACATGTCATTAAATATTACAGTGTTACATCAATGGAGAGTTGTCTCTCCAATTGTTTCAAGTACATCTTAAACAAAGAAAAATTTTTGATTTCAGGGCTGCAACTTCTTCTTTCAGAGCTGCTAATTGTTACAATACAATGTCCATCTTGTCTGACATAGAGGCTGATCCTCTCTGTTGGGAAGTGGATGGCTCATTGTGAATTTGGGGTGCCAAGTTTTCCACCATTGAAAATTGGCTCTTTAGCAATTAACACCCTGGACTTTAATTTCTTAACTACCCAAGTTGATAAATTAGAGGAACTTGACACCAACTAGTAAATAAGATCACCATAAAACAATTTCTTCTTGATGCTAGTGATCTTTGAGATAAACACCCTATACCAGTTCACATGAATCTTATTTAACACTACATAGGTTGCAATTTTTACAAAGATAAATAATTCTACATCATGTCCAAATCTTTGGTAAATTGTTCTGACTAATATTAATGCAACCACATGAACCTTTCCAGTCATATACTTCAACCAATTAAATAAGTTGGTACGAGGGTTTATGGCCATGTAGTTTTTCATGCCTTGTTCAGACCAATCTGCCATTGTAGATGACTCTAAGATCTCTACACCCTCATTCTTTAATCCTAGGCTCTCAAATATGAATTCAGGTGTCAAATATACTTTTACTTTAGTTACATTAGATACATATATTCCATCCTCTTCATGCAAATTTGAATAAAAGGCAAGTACCAAATTTTCTACTTTAAAATTATTACCTAACCTTGGAATTACTTTCAGCAGTCCTTGAAATTCTAGCAAATCCTTGATTTCATCCATGAAATCAAAATACACTAGTTTGCTAAATAGGATATCAAAATCTCTAATACTCTAAAATTTATCCCGAGCCTCAGCATTTCTAAAAATGACTGGATTTGTTCTTGTATGCTGGGCTGGTTCTACACAAGTTGAGGAGGATGGAGCTGAAGCTTCTACAACTGCTATGCTTGGTTCAGTGGGTGGGGAATAAACCACAAATGCCCTATCTTCCACTCCACTAGCTTCAGTAGGCTGCCTAGCTATAACTTCTGGCTGCCCTAAACATGACTCAGTTTGAATTGGACTAGGAGGACTGTTAGTAGTCCCTCCCTCCTATTCTTCTTCTTCAAAGGAGCTAATCTCCTCTATAGGGGCATGTTACAATATACAAAAACACATAAAAATAGAGGAAGTTAAAACTATAAAAAAAAAAGGAAAACTTATAAACTTAAACTTGAAAAATAGAACTGAAAGGAAAGAATTTTAAATTATACCTAACCCTCTTTTAAAGAAAATTGAATTGCTTCATGAATGGTTTGATTTACCCCATCAACATCTTGGAGGTCCAAAACTGAAACTGTTCCAACAGTAGGTCCTTCCTCTTGAAATTAACAATTCAACACAAATGAGACATGAACAATTTTTAATTACTAAAATGGGGGAATTAAAAGTTAAACTAAAACCCTAAATGTACCTGAAATTCCACCTGAATTTCTGCTTCTTCAACATGAGGAGTTTCCTTAAGGACTGTTGTATCTTTGGAAGGAGGATATGCCTTCTTGTGTTGATGAATAAACTCACCTAGGGTGAGCTCATCATCACTATTTTCTAATATGTCTTCCTCCTGTCCAACGGTTAAAATATGCTCCTCTTGTTGTGGTTGTTTTTCTACTTCTTCTTCTTCTTCTTCTCCTTCAGTTTCTCTTTCTGTTTCTATTATTTCTTCTTCTTCTTCATCCCTACCTTTTTGAGGTTGAGGTTCCTCAATTATTCTCTCAACCACATGTGGTTCTAAAGGCCTAGCCATACTTTCACTAAATTGCCTAAGTCATATTCCCATGGCTCTTCCTTAATTTTCACCTCTGCTACCTTCTGAAGGGCCTCCACTTCAGCCATTTCAGCAGCAAATGCAGCCTTCACAGCCATGTGTTGTCTCCAATCATACATAGCACATTGTGATGCAATTTCAGCAACCTCAAAACTCTCTCCCAGAGAGAGATAAGTCTACATGAAAAATTCAAATTGCTCCCATTCATCGCTATCTTCAGGGAGACATGCAAACACTACATCCTAAACCATTGTGGTACAATTTAAATTTTTAATGATGGAATGAACAACCTTCATAAACCACAGTTCAACTTTAACAAAAATAATTTCTTGATCCAAAGCTTTGTTGGGCCTAAGAGCACACTCATCTCGCCATGTTTGCTACGTATAATCATCAATGGCCTGTGTTACTACTGAGGGAAGATAAGTGAATTCTTTTTCCACCTTTGTGCCAACTTACTTCAACTAATATTTCAAATCTTTTAATATTTTCTCCTTTGTTTTGTCATGTTGGCAGCTAGCTTTATGCCAATCTGAAACTGCTAACTCAAACCTATCAAACTATGTTAGCCTCATCCATTCATCAGTTGAAATGGATTTTCTGGGTGTTGTTGTTTGCAACGAGCTTGCAATATAAGTTTTTGTTCCAATTTTAAAAACCCACTAGTGGCTAAACAAAATACTTCTCTATGAAACCAAAAAATGCATATTCTTGCACTAAATGATTGCTAGGGTGAGCTAACTGCTCCTGCCCTACCTCTCTCTCAATGTGAGAGACTATTTTATCCTTAAGAAATGTAGGAACTACAATGGAAGCTTCCTTACTCTATCTAAGACACTCGGCAGTTTCTTCTTTTACCATTTTAAGTTCTTGCTCCCTAATTACAGCTTTAAGCATCCTTTTGCCTTCATTGTGCCACATTTTAGCATTCAGTCTGAACTTATTGAAGTTCAGCATCTTAATCAACTCAAAATTTGAGGCTGGAGCAGGGGGAGGAGTAGTAGACATTGAAGCCATGGTTTGTTGTGGGAGAAGGTGAATACTATAAACGTAGGTCGTGGAATAAGAGCTAACGCACGAAAGGGTCATTAATGGATTTTATATGGTTAATCAAGCAATCGGATGGTCGGATGATGAGATCCAAAATTAATTGGTGGATTACAAGTTTACCCATGTGGTACCTCGACCTTAGTTCGTGGGTAAGCTACAGTTAAGAAAATTTTTAGAAATTATTCTGCAATCATTTTAATCATTTTAATACTCGAATTATTGCACATTTATTTCATGAACTTCAGATACATCAAGTTAATTTTCTTTCTAACTAAATGTACTATTTTGTGTCAAATAATCTTTAGTGAGCAATGGAGATTCCCATAGATGTCTTGCACGAGGTTTTAAGTCATTTGCTAGTAAGAGAGTTATGCAAATTAAGTTGTGTGAACACAAGTGTACGAGCATTTATTTCAAAGTATTACTTTGTTCGCGCCAAACATATAAAATGAGGAATACAATTAGTGGAGTGATTTAATATGATGCACTTCTGGGAAAATATGTATCATGGAATTGATTCAGAGGCAGGAATTCCACCTACATCACTAGCAGTTCACAATATTTTAGGATGTAATGGTGGATTAATTATTTTCAAACATTATGGAGAATACTTTTCTAACAAATCTGATATTAGGATTAAGAATTCTGCTACAAAATATAGAATTGATACTTCCAAACCCTAACAGAGAAAAGCATGTCTTACTTGATTCAGGTGCAACTTTAACATTTAAGGGTACTAATAAAAGGATAATGCATAAATTATTTTGTTGGGAGGAACCTCAAATGTGGACTGATTGACAGTATTTATTGGTTTATCATTTTAACAAACATCAATGGCAACCTATTAGAGAAGTTTATTTTGGAGGAAGACCAACAAATAATAGGAATCATATGATTATTGACGGAATCATTTACTTTATAACAAGTTGTACACCTACATATTTTAATGAGCTTATGATTATTGCCATCAATATTGAAGATGAATTAGTGAAGCTCCTACCTGTCCCATACCTTATGGGTGCATTGGCAATTTCATTCTATGATTTAGTTGAGCTGGCTGTATTTGGGGGAACTAATGGAGAACCTAAATCTCTTAGTTTAATTAGATGGTGGGATGCTAACATGAAATTTGAAATTTTGAGGGTAAAGGACATTGCAAAATGGGAATTAAATCAAGTATACATAGAATTGCAACTAGAGGATCTAGCAGAACCTAACATGCCATATGAAGGAAAAATTAAAGCTTTCTGTTTCATCAATGGAAACACTCTTATTTATTGTGCATGGGATAATCTTTATTATTACAAGATCCAACTGTTTGATGAGGGCTATAATGCTAAACTTATTCATCAATTAACCTTGCCTGCTTCTACAGTGTGGTTACCTGAATTAATTCCCTATGCAAATACTCTACAACACTATGTGTAGTATTTCCTGTTCTACCCACATGTCAGTTCGAGGGTAAACTTGTTTACCCACGAACTTGACCATGGGTTGTTTCAAAAAAAAACTCCCCTATTGAACACTTGCAATGTTTGTTATTTCTTTTGGAACATCTTTATTGTATTGTGCTCAAAACTAAATGAACATCTTTGTTGTTTTGTTGCATGTTTTTATTAAATCTGAAATTTTATATCATTTACTACAGTTGTGGTATTAACGTAAATAGATGTACTTATTGCATGACAACATGAAATGGCAGCTAAAGCTTATTTAATGACAGTACACAAGCAAATCTTCTATTATATTTAAATGTTGTATGTTAGGTTGGTCTAGGGATTCATCTCATAGGTTAATCAGAACACCTACAAGAAGAACAATTATGGCTATCCCACAGTAAGAACAACCTATAGAACAAACAATAGGTAATATGTTTTACCCTAATTTAATGGATAAACATTCCTACATAACACTTCTTGAATGTGCTAATGACAGATTCGAATTAAATCCTAATTACATCAACCAGTTACCAAAATTCCATGGATTTGAAAAAGAAGATGCTTATTGGTTTTTAAAAGAATTTAATGAAGTTTGCAATATGATGAAAATACCAAACAACTTTGTTGATGCAATTAAATTATGATATATGTCTTTTGCTTTAAAAGATAGTGCAAAAAGATGGTTATATGGTTTACAACCAAATTCTATTATCAATTGGAATCAATTCTGTTCTAAATTTCTAGGAAAATATTATCCAATGCATGTCACAATTAAAAGGAAGAATGAAATTTTAAATTGTAGACAAAAACTAGGAGAACCTTTCTAGAAATATTTTGCAAGATTTCGTGACCTCCTAGCTCAATGCCCACATCATGGAATAGAGAGTTACCATCCTAGCTCAAGATTTCGTGACCTCCGAACTATTTATGAAAGAATTGATTATCACACAAAGACGCTCTTAGAATCTCTAAGTCAAAATGAATTTCTAAACCAAGGAATAGATAATGCTTAGAAATTTTTAGAAGATCTAGCCAAACGAATTGCCCAATGGGAGAGTGCTCTAAAGTAAGTCAGGAACAAATTCCTACCCCTAGGGGAGTCCATGTTGTTGAACCATATGTTGCTTTAGAAGCTAAAATGGCTAGCTTAATACATAAAATTGATGAACTACAATTTAAACAAAAGATTGAGCCTAACATGCCTAAATATACAAGCTACTTTGCTATAGGTCATGTTGTAAAGGACTGTCCTATTTTACATGAATCTAAAGATGTTAATGTTTTATTTTATAATCAACGTAACAACTCTAATTTCAACCCTACTTATAATCCTAGGTGGAGGAACCATCCTAATTTTTCATGGAAAAAACCAAGACAACAACCACCTCAATCTATAGGATAGCCTTTTATTAAACAAAATGCAATGAACAATAATTCTCTAAATTTAAATCACAACCAACCTGTTCATGATTAAAATGTTAAGAGACAATTAGCAAACTTAATGCAAAGAGTAGAAACGACATTAAAATCTAATTCTCAAATTGTTGCACATGATCAAGCTATTAAAAGAATTGAGACACAATTGAACCAAATTTCTAATTCACTTAATCTAAGAAACAAAGGTGCTCTTCCAAGTCAATCTGTTCAGAATCCCCGTATACCTGATGGGCACATAGCTCATGGAGGGGAACAACACCACACAACTTAAGCCAATGAGGTTGCAGTTAGTGGTGTCTGTTTATAAACCACTTGGTTTTCTTGTGAGCCATTAAAATTCCACAAGCATGGCTATATAGGACCACTATTTTTATTTTAATTATATTGTTTCTGTGAAAAAAATATCACCTCCTTATTATCATTTTTCTTTTATTGGTGCATAGCACCTGTATTTAATTTCTGCAGCATTACGTATGCATTTCACATGTTTCATCTTATTTAATTCAATGCATTACTCAGCCTGCATCACATTTTCACGTTTGATATTGGGGTTGTTCCTTATCTTCTGTATTTGTTATGAATTTTCCTATCTATACTAAAATTTTCTATTTACATTGAGGACAATGCAAAGTTTAAGTATGAGGGGCAAGGTTTATGTTTAAGTATGTTTAAAATTTTCTTTTCTGATATTTGTGATTTTCTTTGATTTTCGCATCTTTAATATCTTTTATGTGTTTTTCTTGAGAATAACACTTGAGGAATGTAAGTTTCAAGTGTTGCTATTAGAATTAATGGGAAGACCCTATTATATTGAGAGGAGAATTTCCAGAGCCAATTCAAAGTAACCTATTGCCCTTAGATGAGATGTATTTCAAATTAAATTGTGCAATGAGTTGAGTCTTCCTAATTCATTTGAATTAATGCCTTGTTAACCTAGCTTTTCTAAAGTGAATCATTTTCCTTTCTCATTACCCTGTTTGCGTGGAGAGATAAACTCATGCTGAGTGCTACCATAAAAATGATCATGATATGAACAATTTTGCATTTTGGTGAGCATTATCCTAAGGTATCCCACAAACTTCTCTGAGTTAGAGGTTATGTGAAGGAAGGTAGCAAGGGTTTGAGCTTTAATACACCATGGAGTTATTTGGGAATTAGGTTACGGAGATATAAGGTGGTGAAATTAATCGATTAAGGGTCATTTATTAATTTTAAGAGTGCAATGCTAGTTATGTCATTTACTTTGTGTTTTTTGGAAAAATGAAAAGAAAAGAGAAAGGAAAAGGGTACTATAAAAAAATCAAAAAAAAAAAAATTCAAGGGACCAATGTCAATATGGGTAGAAAAAGGGGAATATTCGAAGTCACTTGGGATGTGAGAATGAAGTACCATAATATCATATCAACAACTTAACATTTTGAGTGATGATGTATTATTACCTTATCCCTTGTCTATCGGCCAAAGCATTTTCCAATATCTTAGAAAGGAAGGGAATATCTTAAATTACCCTCTTTAGTTGGTGAGATATGTGCCTATTTTAATGATTTAATTTCTGATTGAAAGTGGTGAAGGTGTGAATTCCTCTTACTTGCACAAGACAAATGGTTCTCATGAATAGGTGACTTCTTGTTTACATTTTAAAATGAGTCTATTCGATTTAAGGGCAAGGAGAGGGAGTGTTGTAAGACTGAGCCACCTCATTCCCCTAACAATTTTATAGCAACAAGTGATTCAAATGATCCTTTGGTTGGTTCTGTTTCTCTTTCTCTCTCTCTTTTTATTTCTTTGGACTTTGTGGGTGTATCCACTGAAAACCCTCCGGAGACACAATTCCGCCACTAAGGTAACCTAGGGGTTTAAATGCTTGCTACACCTACTAAGTGTAGCCGTGTTCCCTATGAAAGTGGTCTAGCATAGTTTTGGTTAATTTTATTTAGTAGTCTTTATTACTTTCACAGTTTTTATAGTCTTCTTTTAGTATTTTGCTAAAGGACTAGCAAAACTTAAGTATGGGGGACTTGTTCAAACTCAAAAGTGTACATTTTATGGATATTAATTCATGTGTTTTAATGAGTTTTAGTTGCATTTTGCATTGAGTAATGATGATTACAAGATTAACTATACTTTTGAGCATTATGCATGTTTATTCACTTTAATGATGTATGAATTAAGTTTTAAGTCATGAATTATATTTTTGATGATTACCTACTGGAAAAGGAATGAATGATTGATAATTGACTCTTTAGGTTGTTGATAAAATGATTAATTCACAGAAGAAAAAAAATCATGATTTATGCCTAAGTGCAACATCCAAGGGTTAAGTTGTTTACACAAGGGTATACTAGATTACCCTCAAGCATGTGCCCTGCTTATTCTGTGTAATGAATTTCATTGATGTAATAGTGATTACAATTATAGTTAAGGTTTAAATGTTATGAATTATTTCTCTTGTAATATGATGTGTTTCAGAAAAGGTATTCCTTAAGTATTTGCAGGGAAATTAGTATGAGGAGAATTGAGAAACTTAATTAAGTTGAAACTCAACCATGGAGAATGTGGACGGACAGGCTAAAGAAGTGGGCTTGCATGGGATGATCTCACATGTCCAGATGTAAACCACGTCCTTGTTAACTGCTAGCTCATGAACTGCCACTCTTTCAACCTATAAAATAGTCTCGTAGTCATGATACTTAACCCCCCCCCCCACCTCTTCTTCCTTAGATCACCATTCACAGGGCATTTTCCATCTTCTCCATCTTCCACCTTCCACCCTGTTGACCCCATGCTTTAACAAACTTCAAAGGAGGGAAGCCAGCTCCCCAGAACCCCCATTGGCACAAATGGTTGGGGAAAGCAGCTGGCTAGCCGCCGGCAGGCCAGTTCAAGGAACCGGCAACCGCCTCCCTAGAACCCCCATTGGCGCAAATGGTTGGGGGAAAGTAGCCGGCTAGCCGCCAGCCGGATGGTTCTAGGAACCGGCAACCGCCTCCCCAGAACCCCCATTGGCGCAAATGGTTAGGGGAAAGCAACCGACTAGCCGCTAGCAGGCCAGTTCAAGGAACCGGAAAATGCCTCCCCAGAACCCCCATTGGCGCAAATGGTTGGGGAAAGCAGCTGGTTAGCCGCCGGCCAGTTGGTTCAAGGATCCGGCAACCACCTACCCAGAAACCCCGTTGGCGCAAATGGTTGGGGGACCAGCCGGCCTCCGCCTGCCACGTAGCGGCTACTGATTAGTTACCCAGAAAGGCAAGCTGAATCAATTACGAAGATACGACGGGATTTAACCACTTAAATCTCGCAACCAATCAATTACGCGGATCGCGTAATTAAATCAGGATTCATGCTAGCTTCCATTTTTGGGTACCCCAAAGAAGGAAGGTAACCCCTTATAAAAGAGGGCTCCCCCTCCCAAAAAGGACAAGCTTCCACCTCTCGGAGAAACCATTGTACGGACATGGGAGACGCTTGGCACGCTTTGGGCCCCTTGGAGAAAATGCCAGCTGGAGGTTTTGAAGGAGGAAAGACGCTCGGAGCCCCGACGCCTTCTCGCCGCACCGGAGCGAGAGCTTCCAATCACCGCCGACGACTCCCTACAGGTAAGTCCCTCCGTCCTCATCATTTTACGTCTGTTTTCACGATGTCATTTTCGAGCATTAACCAGCAACGACGAGGATGGAGGGACTTACCTACAAGGAGTCGTCGGTGGTGATTGGAAGCTCTTGCTCCGGTGCGGCGAGAAGGCGTCGAGTCTCCGAGCGTCTTTCCTCCTTCAGAACCTCCAGCCGACGTTTTCTCCAAGGGGCCGAAAGTGTGCCAAGCGTCTCCCGCGTCCGTACGATGGTTTCTCCGAGAGGTGGAAGCTTGTCCTTTTTGGGAGTGGGAGCCCTCTTTTATAAGGGGTTACCTTCCTTCTTTGGGGTACCCAAAGATGGAAGCCGGCATGAATCCCGATTTAATTACGCGATCCGTGTAATTGATTGGTTGCGAGATTTAAGTGGTTAAATCTCGTCGTATCTTCGTAATTGATTCGGCTTGCCTTTCTGGGTAGCTAACCGGCAGCCGCTACGTGGCAGGCGGAGGCCGGCTGGTCCCCCGACCATTTGTACCAACGAGGGTTCTAGGTAGGCGATTGTCAGATCCTTGAACCGGCCGGTCGGCGGCTAGCCGACTGCTTTCCCCAACCATTTGTGCCAATGGGGGTTCTGGGGAGGCGGTTGTCGGTTCCTTGAACCGGCCTGCCGACGGCTAGCCGGTTGCTTTCCCCTAACCATTTGCACCAATGGGGGTTCTAGGGAGGCAGTTGCTGGTTCCTTGAATCGGCCAGCCAACAGCTAGCCGGCTGCTTTCCCCCAACCATTTGCGCCAATGGGGGTTCTGGGGAGGCGGTTGCCGGTTCCTTGAACCGGCCTGCCAGTTGCTTTCCCCAACCATTTGCGCCAATGGGGGTTCTGGGGAGTTGGCTTCCCTCCTTTGAAGTTCGTTTAAGCATGAGGTCAACACACCCACTCACTTCTTCCAAGATGAGATTGACAACCTTCTCTTCTCCAATCACTCCCTTAATGTGTTTGCTATTCTTTTCTCAACCTAAGTGTATCCCTGAAGGAGATACTTTCGGTGCCGGCTACTTCCTCCTCTTTTCCTTGGTGTAATTGTAGAGTGACACCCAAAATATCACTGCAAGGTCAAAAGAAAGGCTTGCCAAATTGAGGACCTAGTGGATCGGAAGTAAAGACAAAGAGAAGTTCTCAGCCTAAGTAAGTTTCGAAGGAAGAAATTACAATGAAGTATTAGATGTTCTTTCCTTTTCTTTTATTTTTACTTTGCCTTTATATTTACACTCAAATTTACAAACACCCATCTCATCAACTCAGTTACGCTATTTAGAGAATGATTTCATATTTACTGTAATGTTGAATGTTGCAATTTATTTCAAAAGTTATTCGTACTATGTTATGTCTCATGCATTGTGTTGACTGTTGTATTCTAAAATATTTAAAAAGACCAAAAATATAAGTATACAATTCTTAGAAGTTTCAACTAATTCAAATCATACTGTTTAAACATTTGAAACTCACTTTTATCGCACTACCCACGAGTAAGTTCGAGGGTAAAGATGTTTACCCACGAGCCACCTCAAGGGTTAAGTGTCTTCTCTGTGCAAAACAACAACTTACATGCAAACTGAAGTGTATAATGTTCAAACTTAAGAAGAATTAAATATTTGGAAGTAAAACTCACTAAATAGAGTCTTTTAGTGCAAAGTTCAAATCATTTACTAAAAGACTAATTTTATAATCAAATATTCTAAGTGTTGAAGAAATTAGAGTTAATGAAAAATTCTCTGGAAGATACAATTTAATAAGTATTTAAAGAGCATCTTAACGATTAATTGGAATAGAGCAACTGTGACATTGCTTAAAAGAAATATAATTACTTATTCCATTAATTGAATACACTAATTTAGCTAAACACCAAGCAAAACAAATCTCTGTGAACGAACCTGTACTTGTACATTAATTACATCTGAACCTGTGCACTTGCAGTGAAATTAAAATATTTTGCACACACAATTTTTACAATAACTTAATCACAAGTGTTGTGTAAAAGTGGAACAGTGATGCATTGTTGCCTCTTCCATCTTGGGAAGAATGGTTGGCATCCACAGAAAGTACACTATTGGGGTATCGGCTACTAGCGTGTAGCCAGTTCAGGGTAGCAGCTACCAACTGCTTGAGCCAGGTGGTGCACTGCTTCCTCTTTCGTCGTCAAAACAAGTCTTACCCTATGGCTGACCGTAACATTACGAGATTTACTCTATGGCTAACTATAACATTTCGAGTTTTACTCTACAACTGAACTAAATAAAAAAAACAGAACTTCTATCAAAAAACATCAAGTGCAATCAGAAGTTCCATCCTAGTGAGGGAACTGTTGGCTGACCAAGATTGTTAGAGGGTTCGTTGAGTGAGAGATGCATGAGGTGGAAAACAAAAAGAGACTTCCACCTGGGAGGTCCAAATTTCGATTGAGATAACCGACAACTAGGCTGAACTTCTAGGGTGCACTGGCTGGCACCTAGGAGTACAACACTTAACTCAAACTCAAATCTTGAGGGGCCAAATGTTTGGCCCAGACTAACCACGATGTCAACTATATATTCTCAAGTATGAGAGGTCAACACATACGAATGAGATATTAAATCATATTGTTGTTTTTTGATTTAAATGTTTCAATGATTGAAATATATTATGCTTATTACCCTAAATGTCTTCTATGGGTGGCTTTAGTTACCAAATGATAATTTAGTTCAACATTAAATCAACATAAATAAAAGTAATTAATTGGAACTTATTCAAGTATTTTCAATTAATTAATTTGTAGAACTTCTGTGAAAATGAAGGACAAACTCACGGAACTACCATTTTGAAAACGGTAGTTCTGTAATTGTACCATGTAATAAAACGAAATTACCATCAATTAATATTTTACTTTGTACTATTTACTGAAATATTTAAGGTAATTAATAGTTTATTAATTCCATTGACCTTCCGTCATTTCCAGATATTAAAATGATAATTGTAAATTAAGTCATAACTAATTAATAGATGTTCATTCTTGTTAAATTAAACTATAATCAATGTACTTGATACTTAAGCAATGTTGGTCTAACATTTTTTCCCTAATAAATGTTCATTCATGTTAAATTAAATTATAATCAATGCACTTAATAAATCAACTTCAAATAATATGAAAACACATATGTAATTCATCATTAGATCCAACACTATGTTCCATTCGGTGATTCAGGAAGAAGAATTGATAGAAAGACAATTGGGAATCAATGAGAAGATGATTGGGAAGAAGAATCATAGGTGAAATATAATTTTCTTTTTGTGTTAAAATAAAAAGACTGCTTTGGGAAGAGGGAATCGCAAGTAGAATGGGTTTTTTTTTTGTATTTAATAAAAAGGCTATTTTTGCATGGGTGAAATTGGTAAGAGTTTTTTTTTCACTCTCTCTACTTTTTGCGTTACTCATCTCCCCTATTTACCATCCATCAAATGGCTACCCACAGAAATGACTTTTGTGAGTGGCTACAAAGCTATTTTTGTGTATGTATATTCACATACATACGTATGATGTACGAATGCTTCATATTCCATCGATATTTGGTTTAATTACTTTTCTATTATGGTAATAAATAATTTTATATCTATTAATTCTAAAAATTTCCTTATAGGTATAGGTGTCAACTCGTTACAATTACTTACTTTTGAGATGAGATAAAAAAATTGAAAAATATAGGATTCGTAAATCTTATAAGCAAGGAAAGATTTCAAAGATTTTTTATAATTGTTGAAGCTTGGTTAAGTTGTTGAACATAAAGTTAGAGATCTATAAAAGCGAGAAGTAACCAAATTAGAGAACTAACATAGAGAAACACAGTAGCTTATTGTGTAATTATTACGCTTTCCTGTTTTCTAGTACTTTTGTGAAAAGTTTTCTTGTGTTTCTCTTGTTTTGTTAATTTGCTGCCTTTCACCAATGCTTTTGAGTTGGAAAACCTATCTCATCGGATTGTGGTGAGACTTTCATTGGATTTAGCTCAATCGATCAGTATACTGTGTGATCGATCCGATCGGTGCACTGACAGAGCAGCTAGTTTTGGGTGATATGGTTGATTGTTCGAAGGGCCACGTGGTTCATTTGGTCGACATGTTCGTGTTGATTCATGGAAGTGATTCGGGACTAATAAAAGCTTTATTTACTAACATCACTCTTAATTTTTACAATTACTTCAATTTTTATCATTACTTTCACATTTTTTAATCTACTTTTCTTATTATTTTGTCATCATATCTTATACTACATTAACATTTATATATTTTAAATAATATTTTTTTACAATTTATTTTTATTTTAAAAAATACACCCTACAATCTTATTCATCCGACCAAAGTGGCCTGCAAAGCAAGTGAAAATAATACAAAAAACAAGGAAGGACCACACCAAAATCCCTTAGCCGAAAAAGCCATTTCAGGTGTCATTTCGTGTCGACATGGCATGATTTTTATGTCAGTATAATGTGTGAACACATCCTACAGTTGGCACAAATAGTATTTTTCAGTCAATGGTATGATTTTAATTAATATAATTTTTTAATTAATTTATTATTTATATATATTTAATATTTAAATAATTAAATTTAAAAAAAATATTTATTTAATTAACAAATAACAACTTCCTTTCATTCAACAATCAACATTCAATATTCAAGTATTCAATCATCAATATTTAAATTTAATTCAACAATCAACATGACAACATTCAACCTTCAACAACTTAATAAATAAGACAACAATGCATATAATTAAATTAAAATTTTTATTTATTAATGTATTACATATTTTATATTTACAATTACATTTTAAAAAAATTTACGACAAAATTAAATTACATTTTTGAAAAAATTACAAATTAAAAACTAAAAATTACAATGTTTTAATTATGAAATGTTTAAGTTTGAGAGTTGCTCTGTAAATTCTTCAACTTGATCTTGTTCACGGAGTCGAGTAAGCTCTCAGTCTTTTACACAAATTAATGCTTCTATTATATTTTCTTTAAGTTTGCATCTTTGATCATCAAGTACGTTGCCACTCATGCTAAAAATATGTTTAAAAACTACTAAAGACACTGGAATTGTTAATAAATCATTTTCCATTATTGATAATATTAGAAAAATCATTGATTGTTGCCTCCACCAATCTAAAACATCAAATGTATTTAAGTTAGAATGTTGAGTAAATAATAATGATTGGTGATTGGTTGAATTAAAAGTAATTAATTCTTGTCTAAATACTATAAGATTATAATTGTATGATGGTAATGATGTTGGAATATCTTCATCAAATCTTGAATATTGTAAAAATGCCAAAGAATCTAAAAATAGTCCAACATTTGATTCTGGTATTGTAGACATTGGTGGAGGAGAAGATTCTATTCTTAATCCATATCTTTATGTGTATAAATCAAAAATTTGATTTAATTATTCTTTTATTGTATTAACATTTAATCTTAAATCTACACCTAAACCCATATATATTCCCCTAATTAATTTAATAGCATATCTTATTTTACACGTAGAATCTAAGCATGCACTCAAAATATATAATGTAGGAATTTCATTCCAATATTTTAAAAAATTTTGTTTCATCCTATTTACTATTGGTTGGAAAAATGGATATGCCTTATATTTATTAAAAACTCGTAAAAAATATCATATAAATGATACAATACATAGACAGATGTAGAATAATAAATTTATGATAATTTAACTATTGCATCATAAAAAGGTTTCAAAAATTCAACAAAACATTTTACAATTTTAAAATAATCGTCATTTAATTATTGTTGATAATCATCATTACAATGACGACGATTATACATAGACATTATTGGAATTTCATATGGTAATACACTTTCTAACATTAAATATAATGAATTCCACCTGTACTCAATATTTAAAGAGAATTTTTTATACGGCATTTCAAAAGAATTACATGTTTCATCAAATTATTGCTACCGCTTTCCTAAACTAGTTATAAAACTTACAGCATCCCTAATAATTTCAATATAAATTTTAATTTCTTTTATACCTAATTGTATAATAATATTAATTATGTGATACATACTTCTTTGGTGAAATAATTTAAAACCATTTGATGGACTTATTCTAGTTTTAAACATTGGTATTGTTGTAGTATTATTAGCTGCATTATCAAAAGTTATACTAATTATTTTATTTCTAATTCCATATAAATCAAAAATTTCTATAATATTTACAAAAATTATTTCAGTAGTATGTGAATGTTGAATTTTTCTAAATCCTATGAATCTTTTTTGTAAAATCTAATTTTGATCAATATAATGTGTAGCTATGTACCCATCCTTAGTTCTACCTGACCAAATATCTAAAGTGCATGCTATACATGTCATTATTGTACTCATAACATTAATAAATTCTAATCTAAGCATATTAAATGAATTTATAATATCTAACCTAATAGTATTTCTAGATACATGTTTATATTGTGAACAATATGCTTTACTAATATATTCATAAAAACGTTTATTTCCTCCAAAACTTATTGGTAAATATTCTTGACAAATAAATTTAGCATGCAAGTCTCTAGCCTTTTTAGAATCATAAGGCCATGAACTAACATTACCTTCAGGAGTAAAAGAAAGTTAGGTTTGAATAGTTTTATCCTTATTCTTATTTTCACATGTACTAATATGCCTAGTTAAATGACCTGTACTACCAAACGTTTTGCAAGAGAAGTCAGCGTTACAGAGGTTGCAGAAGGCTCATTCCTTTGAAGTGTCATTCGTCATAATTTTCATCATTATTGTGTACTTTGACCAGATGGAAGCTCTCTTTCAAGACTTCCTCGACAGCACAATTGAAATTAAAGCTCTAGTAGTCTCCATTGATGGCATTACTTCAGCTTTAAGAATGTTTTCTTCAAGATATCTGTAGCCTCCAGAACTTTGACCTTAGTACTGGGTCATTGTTTGTGATTTGTGAAATGTGAATTGAGTGAAAATATTTGAGAAATTGAGATTTGAGATTGGAGTGAAGGAGATGAGGAGTTGGGTGAAAAGAAAGAAACCCAACTCCCACAATTTATAGAGAAAACTTGATGCGGCAACAGACCGTTGCACCTGGCCATCAGCTACCCGTTGGGTGGAAGCGGGCCACCCATTGCGCAAAAGTGGGCCACCCATTGGCCATTGGATGTGGTAGTCGACCGCCCGTTGTGCAAAAGTGGGCCACCCATTGTGCGGAAGTGGGCCACCCATTGCACAGAAGCAAACCGCTCGTTGCGTAGAAGCGAACTGCCTATTGGCCATTGGACGTGGCAACCGACCGCCTGTTGCACGCCAACCTTGAGGACCCGACCCGACCAATCATTGCACCTTGCACGTAGTGAATACCGACCATTGCACTTCGACTCTTCCTCTTCTTCTTCTTCTCTTCTTTAGACTTCAATTCTCACATCTTCAGTTCTTCCGATCTTCCCTTTTTCTTCTCTCCTCTTCTTCAGTTCTTCCCTTTCCCTCTTTGGCTCTTCTTTTTGGGACCCGGTGCTGCGACCCGACTGCCGACCCAATGACCCAGTGGCCGGCCTAGGCACTTCGGCTCTTCCTCTTCTTCTCTTCTTTAGACTTCAGTAACCAGTTCTTCACTTCTTCTGGTCTTCCCTTCTTCCCTCCTCTTCTTCAGTTCTTCACTTCTTCTGGTCTTCCCTTCTTCCCTCCTCTTCTTCAATTCTTCAAATCTTCATTTCCCCTCTTCGGCTCTTCTTCCTAGGACCCGGCTGTCAGCCCAATGACCCAATGGCCGACCCAATGACCCAACAGTCAGCCCGCCCACCCATGTATGCGACCGTTAACCCCATCGACCGCACGACCCAATGACCGGTCCCCCCCCCCTCCCATGACCCAGCAACCGTTCCCCCTACCAACCTTCCCCCTCGCCCCCTCCAACAACCCACCTCGTAATCTCATACTGGGCTAGGTTGTGCCTATTTCATGTTGGAATTCGTGTCGTACCAGCATGGCATGAACTACCTCGGGGTTCGGCCCAAGCACGACTCATGGCACGAAAATTTTTTCGTGTCGTGCTCTTCATCGACACAGTCAAACAAGGAAAGTGAAATATAGGTTCAAAAGCCATACAAGGAAAGTGAAAAGGCCGTTGAGTTTGCAAGCCCAACCAAGTCGGTTGAGTTTACAAACCCAACCAAGTCTGTTGAGTTTATAATCGAAAAGCTAAACCGACCATATGATCCGTTGTGTTTGCCTCCCAGCCAAGGCAAACACCACGAATCTCTTTGAGAAACATAGGTTTTTCTATTATGTAGGTTTTTTTATAATCTTTGAAAATTCAAAAAAAAACAAAAAATCACCATAAAGCTAACATTGTCTAGTTTTTTAGATATTTATGATTTTTTTACAAACGGAAAGCAAGCAGTAGCAACACGCTTCTTCAAGAAGCAAACATAGAAGAAAACGCGTTCGACGACGGAGCAGAGAGAAAATTAATTTTACCCACTTTGAAAGTGTCGAAGTGAAATGCAACCAAAGTTTTGGTAGAGGGTATTTGATTAACATATTTTTGTGCATTTTATTAGTTTATATTTCATATGATTATGATGTTTTATGGGTTATTATTTGTGCTTGTTGAAGGATTTATGGTTAAATCAAAATACATGAACTTAAATGTAAAAGTGTAAAAAATGATCAAGACTTCGTTTTTTTATTCCGTCAGACCAGTACAATATAGATGACTAACTGTCATACACCCTTCTGGATCAACTAACTATGGGAGCACGCAAATAATTTTTTCCTTTCATAACTAAAACGGAGAATTTATCTATTACATCATCAACGTGCATAACATTCATTTTTCTGTCATTGATACAGTTGTCCCCATATAACAAATACTATTCAACTAAGATTGTGGTTATATTTGAGAATAACTTTTTTATTCAAGAGAAGTAAAAAATGATTTTTATAAAAAAAATTTTAAACGTCATTTGTCTACATTCCACTCTAAGTGATGTTAATATTGAAATTTTATTTTTTAATATTGATATAATTGTATGTTAATGTTGAAATTATATTTTTTAATATTGATGTAATTGAATATTATGATAAGATTAATATAAAAAAGTTATTTCGAAAATCCACCTATGTCATTATAGATTTGTAAGTGATCTTTTGGATTTAGGAGTGGCTTCCCAAACAAAACCTGTATTTGTTTACACGTTTTTGTAAGAGGAGGTAAGTTTTAGATGTTCTATAGATTACACGATTTATGATAAAAAATAATGATAATATTTTTAAAAAAATTGTAATGAATAATGAATAAAATATGTATAAGAATAATAAATAATATTTATTACACGAATTATTATAATATAGAAATAAGTACATTATTATATTTAAACAATAGTAATTACTTCATCATATAACTAATTACATTAATATAATTTCGAAAATACAATGAAGAAAATTCCATATAAAATTTATTTTCGATTTTATAGAGACGTAAACATCTCAATTTTGGGTTTTTTTTTTGTGATTTTATTTGTTTTTGGGGTTGAAGAAAAATAATCCAATTATTAAATATTAACAATAAAAACCCAGTTGATCATGTACCATGCAAGGGATCAGAAACAATTTGGAAGGGGCGACGATCGTGCGGTGCGGGGGATTGGAAAATATTTAAAACATTGTGAAAGATGATAACGTTGGTAATAAATTTAACATTTTTTTAATATTGTAAAAAATACTGTAATATTGTAAAAATAATATAATATTTTTTTAAAATGTTGTAACATTGTAAAAAATGTTGTTGACATTAGTAACAAATTTAACATTTTTTGTGGTGTTATAAGAATTATTGTAATATTATAAAAATGATACAACTTTTTCAAAACTATTATAATATTGTAAAAAATATTATTAACGTTGATAATAAATTTAACTTGTAACGTTGTAAAAATTATTATAATATTATAAGAATGATACAATTTTTTTTTAAAATTGTAACATTATAAAAATATTATTTTCGTTAATAAAGAAGTGTAGAATTTTACGTAACGTTGTAAAATAAATTTGTTAATATCGGAAGTGAAATTTTATGTGTAATTTTGTAACGGCGTAAAAAATTGTTATAACATTGTTATTGTGTCGTTGACTGTAAAAGATATTCAGCGAAAAGATAAACGGTCAACGTTATAAAATTATTAAAAAAAAAAAATCATGTTAGCGTGTGTCATACGGTGTTTCGAGGGTAATGATAAATAATAGAAAAATCGATCGCAATTCTGACCAAATAAAAAGGAAGTTTTTTTTTTAACTCTTAATTTTTAAAAA
Source organism: Amphibolis antarctica (assembly GCA_024699675.1). Taxonomy (NCBI): domain Eukaryota; kingdom Viridiplantae; phylum Streptophyta; class Magnoliopsida; order Alismatales; family Cymodoceaceae; genus Amphibolis; species Amphibolis antarctica. Next base: position 77,663 of record JAMKPZ010000111.1, read on the forward strand.
TAAAAGGAGTAATTTTTAATAAAATAATTTTAAGATAAAAAATGAAAAAAAAGTAATTTTAATAATAAAAATTAAAGAATATATATATTATCATAAAATTAACAGTATTTAAAAAATTAAAAAAATAGCATTCACTATCAATCAATCGTGGTATCACATGTGCTCCTCGTTTGTTTATCGAGGCAGTGGAGTTGTCAGCAGGAGGCGCGGGTTGGCGTAGCGTGCGTGCTCCTGTCCTACGGGGAGCGGGGTTCGGACGACCGACGGCCACGAGGGGAGGCCCGTTTGGTAGAACGGAGAGGAAGAGGCTTCGTGTGCCCGGCTCTCCCGTTGCTCAACCTTCGTATCTGCTCCAGCTCCTTCAGCACCTCCTCCATGGAGGGCCGGTGCTTGGGATTTTTGGCGACGCACCTCATGGCGAGCTGGCCGGCTTTGAACGCTCCCTTCTTGGGGTACCGCTCTCCGAGGGACGCGTCCATGAAGCCACCCGTCTTCCGCTTGTCCGACAGGAGTGGCCTTGCAAACTCCACCAGGCTCTCTTGCCCGGTCGAGCGCCTTGGGTCGTGCGCCCGAAGGCCCGACAGTGTTTCGAGTACCAGCACGCCGAACGCGTACACGTCGCTCTGCAGGTAAAGATGCCCTGCGTCCGCCGCAGCGCAAAGAGAGGTGAGAAGAAGACTTGTTAAAGACTTCGTTTATTTTTTACTTCAATTAATTTTAAAATATAAAATTAAAATTAATTAATAAATAAAATTATACAGTAAATAATACGATAAGAATTTACATAAAAATATTTGTATAATATAATAATACATGATAATTTATATAAAATTAATTTTATAATAAGTAAATTAGAAAATAAATAAAACTAAAGTTATATTACAGAAGATTTGTAGCTAACAAAAATGTCTCGAAAGAATTGTTTTGTTTAAACTATATTGGTTAACTTTAAAAATTAAAATTAAGATTAATAAATTAAATAAAATAAAATTATACAATAAATAATGTGACAAAATTTATATGTAAAAATTTATACAATAATAATGATACATAAAAATTTATATAAAATTAGTTAACAAAATCAAAGTCATTACGGAGGATTTCTAGCTAACAAAAATAACTCAAAAGATGTAAACCTTATTTTTTAAAATTATATTTACTATATAACTTTCATTTTTACTATGTATTTCAACAATAAAAATTATTAAATACTTTTAAAATTTTATACTAAAAATACCATATCATAAGTTTACATTATAAATCATGTAATTTTTTTAAAAACATAAACCTCACTTTTAAACAAGCACATTCTTAGTTAAAGGAAAGCATTTTAAATTTGTATAAATGTTTATATATTATCAATGTGATAAATTTTTATATACAAATTTTAATCTTATAATTTATCATAAAATTTAACTTTATTTATTTTTAGACCAATTTTCTAAAAAATTTAAAATTGATTCTAATTGAAACGATTCGGTCACCAACTCGATCGAAGTAGAAAAATGTGATTTTCTGATAAATTATCAATAAGTGAGAAGTAAAGAAAGTAAACGAGGCCGAAAGCAAAGATAGAGCAGGGGAAGGAGATCAAGCTTACCGGTGGCGACATATTCTGGGGCGGCGTAGCCGTAAGTGCCCATGACTCGGGTGGTGACGTGCGTTTCCTCGCCCCTAGGTCCGTCTTTGGCAAGCCCGAAGTCGGAAAGCTTGGCGTTGAAGTGCTAGGACATGGGTAGGAGGGGTGGAGTGAGATCGAAGGATGATCAGGTAAGGTATGCGTAGGTATCATCAACAGATTAACCACCGTGTCAAGGAGTATGTTGGCGGCCTTGAAGTCGCGGTAGATGATTTTGCACTCATCCCTGTGAAGGAACACCAGGCCTCGGGCGGCGCCGATGAGAATCTTGAGACGAACGCGCCATGGGAGGGGTTCGGAGGACGGTACTAGTTCCGCGAGAAAATGGCTTGGTCAGTTGGGTGGTAACGCAACAGAAGAAGATTGAATCTGCTGCTGCGGCTTACTTCTGAAGAGCTGGTTGTCCAGGCTGCCCTTAGGCACGAACTCGTACACCAGAAGCAACTCGTTGCTGTCCCCCAAGCAGTAGCCGAAGAGCTTGACTAGATTGGGGTGCGAAAGCCTTCCCAGAAGGTTAACCTCCGACTGCCGAACACACACAAAGAGAGAGAGAGAGGAGGGGGAGGGGGTGGTGTTAATCGAGAGGAAGATTGAATCTGCAGGGGGCAGAGATGAAATTGATGTGGGCATTAATTACACTCCATTCTTCAATCCCTTGCATGCTTTCAGGGTTCAGCTTCTTGACGGCGACCAGCATGCCGGAGCCGACCCTGGCGGGGACCAGGGACCTCTCGTCCACCCAAGCCCTGTACACCTTCCCGAACCCGCCCTCCCCCAGCAGCGAGTCCGGCCTGAAGCTCCTCGTCGCCGTCTTCAGCTCCGCGTAGGTGAAATTCTTCAGGCTGGGGACGGGCAGGATCTCTCCCTGGGGGGCCACCTCGTCCACGCCGTCACTGTCGCTGTAGCTGCCGCTGCCGCTCGACGACTTGCCCATGTTCCCATTCATCGTGTGCACTGCAACCACCACCACCACCGCCGGAATCAGCCACGCGAGCCAGGTAGGAGAAGAAGCAGAACAAACCCAGTTATAAATTAACAATCCTCTGCCACTCCTCGACTGATTTGTTCACCAGAAAAGGCCGGGCTGAGAGAATCTACTAGTAAAAACAAAAGGAAAAAAAGAAGAAGAGGAGACATGCTGTCGATCTCTCTCTGCGTTTCGTAGGCTGAAACATGACAAAGAGGTGGGTCTGAGATCTCTCTCTCTCTCTGCCTCTTCGCCCTTTTTGTCCAATTTGGGTATCACCCAACATCGTCGGATCAAGGAACACAGACGAGCACAAAGGGAGCTCGAGGTTGGAGAAGAGGCATGAACGTCCACCCACCTGCTGCTTCGCTTGAAGTCCTGGGATCCGAAGGGCCGACGGCTGCCTTCATGTGAGAAGCTTCCACTTCCGATTCCGCTACCGCGACCGCTTCATTGCAAAAGGCGCTGAAGCAGCTCCCCATGTTCCTCCCAGGCCCCGTTCGAGTGGTGGTTGAATCAAATTTCTAGACTTCGCAGTGCCCTTCTCGGCGTCTCTCTCTCTCTCTGCCTTCCGAAGCTTCTGGGCAGAAGGCGAGGGATGAAAACCGCAGCAGAGAACGGAGGAAACAATGGGCGTACTTGACTGTCATTTGTCAACCAAACCCAAAACACAATTTTTTTTAAAAACAATTTTCTTTCATTTCTGACAATAATATGCAAGGCTTATTTTATAATATTTAAATATTTTTATTTTTAAATTTTAACATCTGATGCCAATGAATTTTAAATTTATCATCATATATACTGTTATCTTATCAAAACATTTCACTCTATGTTCTTGACGAGTACGTTAAAATTATATTAAGAAGACAAGGATCTTGAAACATGTCACTCTACCTTATCAATTAAATTTTAATATTATTTTGAGTAAAGATTTGAACTTGAATTTTTAAGGGAGATTTGTATTTTTAGAAATAATATGAAATAGTAAAAAATAATATGTTAAATTTTTTATCATTTTTTGTTATTTTTCATTAAAAAACAAACTCTCCTTTAGGTACTATTTGTGCTGCCCAGAATTAGTGATTTTATTTCACACATTTCTCACACAACGTGAACCTATGGAAATGATACTTGAGTTTTGTACCATTGATTTGTGTGAAAATTTGTTTAACCACTCTCGCCTCTCCACGACGCTGCACCATCTTGCCCTTGCGTCGTTGCTCTCACCTCTTCACGACCCTATACCATCTCGCCCTCACGTTGCTGCTCTCGCCTCTCCAACCCCTTGTCGCACCTTCCACAACCTCCATCGGCACATGAGAAGGTGCATAAACCTCTTCCAATCTCATTTGTTTCTGCTTTAGATCTCACCCATTCCACAATTTTTTGTTAATGTTCTTGTTCCTTCCGATCTCATTGGTTTTCCTTCACATCTCGTTCATTTCTCCATCATCAGTTATAGTATTTCTTGTTTGTCTTATTGCTTCAAATAGTTTTCCTTCTAATCTCATTATTTTTTCACATTGGATCATTATGTTTGTGTCAATGGTAGTTGGATCTAAAAACCTATGATTGAAAATATTGGATCCACAAATTAGATCGACTGATCAAGACTAGAATCGATTGAAAAGTCAAACATTTACAATTATGATAAGTAATTTATTGAACATTTCGTGTACTAAAACATAGGTTTACTATATTACGAAGTTACAAATCATTCCCTTTTGAAACTTGTCATAGCATGTTGTTTAGTACATAACTTTATTCGTAAAGTAGATCAAACATAATTACTTAAGGATCTTAAAAATGATATTGATGACATAGGAAGCAATATTAATCTAATTGGACATGATGTTAATAAGTTTGAAGGTTATGATGTTAAATCAAATTAAGTTACGATGATGATAATGATGTAGGTAAATAAAAATATATAATTTTCATTTGTAGAAAGACTTGTACATTATTGCAGATAAAAATATATTTATTTTATACACTTCATTACATTCATTATACATTTGAAAATTATTTAATAATTTAAAATAAATATTCTTATATTTATTAATTTTTAAATATTCATTTTCCTTTAAAATTCCTATTTTTATATTTATTTTATAGTATAATAATATTATTTAAATTACATGAAAAAATAATTATTTAATTCAATTCTATTCAATTTCAATATGTACATAAATACGAATATTTTTAATTTTGTTTAATTTAGAAAGTTGCACAAACAACTCTACATTAGAATTCATTTCCATTCAATTCAATTTCATCATTAAAATGAATTTTTGTTAATTTATTTCATTTCATTTCCATGTGTACAAATAAGACCTTGTAAAGTCATTAAAAAGATCTCACAACCACTAGATCATCACTTTAGTGATTTGAATACACTTAACTTTAAAATTCTGTGATTCAATATTTTAATATTAGCATGGTCACATATAATTGTAGGGTATCTATATATGAAAGAAAGAGAAAATTTATTTTTTGACAAATGTTAAGGTTAAGAATATTTAGTCATAAATTTATAAGAGATATAAGAGATTTATATAGTCACATATAAATATCTGTATTTTTTTAAAAAATGGATGTTTGAATCCGAGGCTTCAAAATTTTAAAAAAATCGATTGCGCGGAACAATTGCTTTTTGTTTTTTGTTTTTTTCCGTGGTCCGATTTTTCTCTCTGCTTCGGTCAAAAAGGGAAAGAACAAAGGAAATGGAGGGAAGGGTCTCCAAAGGTTGGAGTTAGGCAAAGATCTGACGGGTGGAAGGAGAAAAAGAAAGACACTGACAAAGATAATTGGTTATTAGGGTTTCTTTGGTTTTAATTTTTTAATGTTTTTAAAATTAGTTATAATATTATTATTATTATATAAATTTTAATTTATAAATTTTTATTATTTAAATTATTATATAATTTTAATTTTTTTATAAAATTTAATTTAATTTTAACTTTATTTAACTTAAAAGAAATTATCATCAAACACGCTCTAAAATTTTCAACTGTTTATTTTACGGTGGAATGAGTGAAAGATAGAGGTATTAAAGTTTTTCTTTTTTCTTTCGGCGATTTGATGGAGATATTAAAGTTAACAATATCTGTACATGAAGTGGACTTTTGACACAAATTTAAGATCACGTAACTACCAATATGTTTTATTGTCTTATTCTAAGAAATAAAATCTAATTATGCAGCTAGTTAATCTATAGATAAGTCTACCGTATATTTATAAAAGTTTCAACCCAACTCAAGATAGAGAGGCATTATTTGCAAACCACCGTACATTAGATAAGCTTAGAGTTTATTTTGTTTTAGATTGACATAATTTTTGGTATGAGAAATTTTTTTTTTTCCTTCTTTAAAAGTTGCATTAAAAATTTCTACTTCCATTATATTGTCTATTAGATATATATATATTGTATAGTAAAAGTCTTTATAAACCTTGTTCTCAAACAAAGTCAAACTTATTGTTATGTCTTTTAAAAAAAATGATGTGGGGATTTATACACAAGGAAAAATTGATAATTTCTATAAAGTTGATGAATTTTATAGCATTTGATAATTTTTATCTTATTATATACATAAACACTAGTGTTATAGAAATTCTCTTTATTTTTCATCAACTATATAAACACTTAGGAAATTTTTTTTGTGATATACATAAATGTCAGGAAATTTTTTTACAAGAAACTATTTTTCAGATTTTCCTCAAAAATTATTTTTTAAATTTGCCAAATTTTCTAAAATAATTTTTTTAGGTGTGCAACATAGATAATTTTTTTAGGTGTGCATTGCAATTCCTTGGTGATGATTATTGCATGATCTTTGATAAAATGCACGGTTAAAAGCTCGTTTGTAGTTAAATTGAGTTGAAATTTCATTAGTTCATTTGTAACTTGTTTTTCAATATAAATAGTTGAATCAAGTGTTAAAATGGAGTAGAGTTAATTTTAAAAGAGGGTTTTAAAGAGGTCGTTGTAGTGTAATTTTGGTAGAGATGGAGTTAGTTGTGGGTGTGAAAAGTCATATATATATATATATATATATAAGTCTACGGGTTCTGTAGATGTTTACAAAATCTACTTCTGTAGGTCTGTTAAAGATGATAACGGAGGGCCGTTATGTAAACTTATAAGAAAATAGATATTCATTAAAGATCAATTTACATGACAAACTTACTCAGTTGTGTAAACTGGTAAGGCAACGGAGGTCCATTGAAGATGACGTTGTCTCAACGAACTTATTTCATTGAAGGTACGTACGTGATTGACGATTTGAACAGTTTGACTAATATTTGACGACTACCTACAAAACTATTTTTCACTATATATATATATATATATATATATATATATAGGGCACGAGTTCTGTAGGTGCCTATAGAAGTGACTTCTGTAGGCGTCCGTCGATCGTGAGATCGACGGTTGAAATTTAAAAACTTAAAAACACTCTCTCTCATGCACGTGAAATTTAAAAACACTCTCTGTCATGTCGTAGGTGAAATTTAAAAACACACTCTCTCATCAGCAGGTGAAATTTCAAAACAATCTCCCTCATGCAGTAGGTGAAATTTAAAAAGACTTTCTCTTTTAACTGAAAAAATTCATTCACGTATGTATAATTAATTTTTCATTAATTACGAATACGGTGATTAAATTTGAAAGATGTTTGTGGAATTTTTTTAAATTAATTTTATTTTAATTATGTAGTGTTTAATAAAAATAATTCAGGGTGAATTTTTTTTAACTTAAATATTAGGGTGAATTTTTTTTAAAATAATTCAATTTTAACTGATTACTGAAAAATTATTTTGATTAAATATTTAAAAACACTCCCTTTTCAATCGATTATTTTCCATGTGTCGTTGTGTTTAATTTCACGTGTGAATGTTAAAACGTCGGTCGTTTAATACAATCGTTCGGCCATTTACCATAAAATGCCGCTTCTCTCATCACGTGTGAACTTAAAATTTCACGTGTGAATATTAAAACGCCGGTCTTTTAATACAATCGTCCGGCCGTTTACAATAAAACGCCGCTTCTCTCATCACGTGTGAACTTAAAATTTCACGTGTGAATATTAAAACGCCGGTCTTTTAATACAACCGTCCGACTGTTTACAATAAAATGCTGCTTCTCTCATCACGTGTGAACTTAAAATTTCACATGACATGTAAACTATACCCTTTCGAATATTAAGTTAAATAATTAAAACGCCGGTCTTTTAATACAAACGTTCGGCCGTTTACCATAAAACGCCGCTTCTCTCATCACGTGTGAATTTAAGATTTCACGTGACTTTCAATGGTGCAATTTTGTTTCATTTATTTCGATATCAATTAAAAATGATTTTGATGAAATAATTAAAAGTACTTAAGCTGCATCGAATGGGTATAGTTTTAAATAATTTAGCATTAATTGAAATAATATGTACAATACATTGGTGTAATAAGTAAATAGATAATTTACAAATATAATTACGACTGTTAAATTACCATCACATAATGATTAAACATTAATTAAGTATTCATTATCAAAAATAATAGTGTCAGTGAGATACCTGGAAAACGCCTAAGTACTAGTGACACACCACGTGTAATTTACAAATCACGCACCTAACTTAAAAAGTCACGTGTGAATGTTAAAACGCCAGTCTTTTAATTCAAACGTCCGGCCGTTTACCATAAAACGCTACTTCTCTCATCACATGTGAACTTAAAATTTCACGTGACTTTCAATGGTGCAATTTTGTTTCAATTATTTCGATATCAATTAAAAATGATTTTGATGAAATAATTAAAAACACTTAAGCTGCATTGAATGGGTATAGTTTTAAATAATTTAGCATTAACTGAAATAATATGTACAGTACGTTGGTGTAATAAGTAAATAGATAATTTACAAATATAATTACGACTATTAAATTACCATCACATCATGATTAAACATTAATTAAGTATTCATCATAAAAAATAATAGTGTTAGTGAGATACCTGGAAAACGGCTAAGTACTAGTGACACACCACGTGTAATTTACAAATCACGCGCCTAACTTAAAAAGTCATGTGTGAATGTTAAAATGCCGGTCTTTTAATACAAACGTCCAGTCATTTACCATAAAACACCGCTTCTCTCATCATGTGTGAAGTTAAAATTCAAAAGTCACATGTTAATGTTAAAACGTTGGTCTTTTAATACAAATGTCCGGCCATTTACCATAAAATGCCACTTCTCTCATCATGTGTGAACTTAAAAAGTTATGTGTGAATGTTAAAACAGCGGTCTTTTAATACAAACGTCCGATTTTTAAAATAATTGGTACTATTGAATAGTAAATATTTTTACGGTAAGATCCGATTTTAAAAATCCGACAACTTTAACCCCCAATTTGTAAGTATATATAAAGGTTAAATTCGTACTCTAGTGTGCCCTAATCGCTGCTTACTATTTCGTTGTAAGCCAGTCTTCGTGAGGAAGAGCAAGTGCGTCCTGTGTGACTTGGAGAAGAAGCTTCCCCATCACTAATGTAGTAATGGCACGCGGGAAGAACATTTTAGTTCCACCGGTACTGTCACGTACATGACAGGTCAAAATCGACAAAGTGGAGGAGGAGATACAGCTATTGAAGTCAGGGTACAACTTCTCTGCCGACGTCTTTGAAGTTATTGCAGAGGAGGTCCACATTGTCCTAGGAGAGAACCAGCGACGGCGGTTACGGTCGGAAGGACAAAAATTACACAACATCAGGTCTGCTGAGCTGAAGGTGTTAAAGCAATTTTCTGCGTCCATGTCACCCTTAAGTTGGTTTGAAAAAGGAGAGTGTTCTATAGCTGCAGAAATGAGACATAACAAGCCCGCTCCAGAGCCTAGCATTGAGGAAGCTCCTGTACATGCCATTTCAGTAGAATCAGTTCCTGAATATTACAGTCCTCGAAGAATATCAATTGAAGAAGGCATACACGAAGATCAGTTGACAATGGTTGTGCATCAGTCACAGACAAAGAATGTTGATGATTTGCCAAGCACTTCTCATTCATTTATTGAAGAGGATAATGTAAATCAGCAACAACAGTCTCTACATATGCAGAATGAAGATCAGCTAAGAATGGTTGTATATCATTCACAGACAGAGAATGTTGAAGATTTGCCAAGCACTTCTCATTCATTTCCTAAGGAAGGTATGACAGTAGACAATGTATACTTCTGAAATCAGGACTGTCTGGACAAGTATAGGAAATTTTTGAATATTGAGATATTGTACGAAAGACCAGTTAATTTTAAAGGTTTAGAAGAGATTAAAGATCTCTTAAACTTTCAAGGTCTACTACATATTATAGCAAGACATTGCAAGTTAGATGTATTTAGAGAAGTGATAGCTACTTTTTATAGCCAAAATTGAGGATGACAAATTATTTAGCAACATAGATAAGACCATTTTTGAAATCACTCCTCAGTTGGTATATAATACACTGAAATTGACAAATGAGGGTGTACAAATACATACAACATCTTTGAACTTGCTAGATTGGAACATCAGTTCGATAGGAAGAACCCCTCATTTGCATGAGAACTTACACTATCTTGAACATTTGAATGGAAAGGCTAAATTTATAGCCAAAATTGTGCAAGCAGAGATTTTTTAGAAGAAAGGGCATGCTGAACATATCGACAAAATTTGTTTGTATGCAACATATGCTGTGATGCAGAAAATAAAAGTAAATTGATGCACACTGTTTTTGGATTTCATATAGCACAGGCATTCAAAATTATTTTATGGAATCAGTCTTGTGGAGTTGATATCAGGAACAGGATATGATTTTAATAACTGGTCCAGAAAATCCTTCCGGACAAGATCTTTTACAGTTGCCGAATATAACAAATTCTTGAAGCTTGCACTAGTCATACACATACAACAATCATCAACAACTAAACAGCCACATACGTCGACAGAACAAGATTTATTATCTCCTGCAAAAGTTGCATATATTACAGAATTAGGAGAACAACTTGGTCGACAGATTTTAGAAACTATAATCACAACTATTCATAATCGGAGGAGACATCAAGGACAATTGAAGCGTATAAGTGATTGATTTGTATAAGTGTATGATTTGTAATTGAAGTGTATGATTTGTAATTGAAGTGTATAATTTGTAATTGAAGTGTATGATTTGTAATTGAAGTGTATGATTTGTAATTGAAGTGTATGATTTGTAATTGAAGTGTATCATTTGTAATTGAAG